>VZDJ01000038.1:1044881-1121073 GCA_008694505.1 Cyanoderma ruficeps | reverse complement strand
TCTCCATCTCCATGCCCATCCATCTCCATGCCCATCCCCATCCCCACCCCACGGCCCTCTGTACCATCAGGTCGAGGTTGTTGAGGTCCCGTGGTTTCCTGGGGGTCCGGGGCAGGGCGGGGTCCGCGGGAGGCAGGTCCAGCTCCTGCCGAAGCTCCTCCTCGATCTCCTCCTCCATCTGCACCAGGGTCGGGGCGCGCATTCCGAAGCGGGAAGCGTGGCGCGCCAGCTCCAGCAGGCACAGCACGAAGTTCTTCTCGTTCTTCCTCAGCACCAGGTCCTCTGTCTCGAACATCAGGACGTCTGGGCAGGGCAGGGCTGGGCTGAGCCAGGGCCAGCACGTGGGGATGGGGGCACAGGGGATGGGGGCACAGATGGAGACAAACCCCACCCAAAAGGATGCTCTTCGCTGGGGCCAGGAATGTGGTTGGGGTCAACAAGAGTTGGGATGAATGATAAAGGAGGAAGAGCCTTTCCTTTTGGGCACCTACAGCTGTTTCATGGCATCCCAAAGCCACAGAACTCAATGTCTGAGCCTGAGGACGTCTTGCTCTGTGCCATTCCCCTTCCTGGGCATCCTTGGTGGCGGCACAGGGTGACAGATGCTTTGCTCAGAGCCAGGATTTCTCCTGCTGTCCTTAAGGCTGGGATCGTGCTGTCCCTGGCAGGGACACACTGTGCCAGCCACCCTTTCCTTTTCCATTCCTCCTGTGCGTATTTGCACCCAAGCAAACACCCCAGCCACGTGTCAGCACCCTGCAAAGCTGCTGCCAAGCCTGGAGCACCTTGGACAAGGAATGCCAGCTCAGGGATGCAGGCACATGGCGCTGTCCCATGCCGGGGTGGCACTGGGTGTGAGGGACACGTGGGAAAACATGGAGGGGACTTGAACATGGAGACATGGGATGGCTGGAACCTGGCATCCTACCTTTGATATCCATTTCCTTCCTGCACCACTGGATGAAGTTGGAGACGTTGTCCCTGGCCTGGAAGGTGCCTGGCTGTGCTGTGAGGTTGCAGGTGACACCGGAGGTGGGCAGGTGGAGGTGCCGGGCCACGTCGGGGCAGGCGCGGGAGAACTCCCCGGCCACCTGGGTGACGTGGTTGGCGTGGGAGCAAAGCACAGCCCCTGTCTCCAGCACCTCCAGGAAGGTGCCCACGTCGATGTCGAGGTCATAGAGCTCCTTCAGCCACTCTGCCAGGTCCTCCTTCATGGCGTACAGGTACTGCTGGCTGGACTGGTAGGGACGGATGCTCCGTGCCCCTGTGCCCGGTGTCCCCCACATTCTGCCATAAGACTGGGAGGAGGTTGAGGGAAAAGGGTGATGGGGACACGGGGAGCAGCCCCAGCCCTGTCCCCAGCCCACCTCCCCAGCAGCCACACTCACCTGGTGCCACGTGCTCCGTGCCACACGGGGTGGTGACACTGCCCTGGTGTCACTTCTGGGGTCCCAGAGCTGTAATGCTGCTCAGGGAGAGGAAATCACCCTCCTGGGCAGTGGGTGTTTTGTTTCCTTCCCAAGGGCTGATCCCTTCTCCTTGGTGACAAGGGACTGGCTGCAAACACTCCCTGTTAACCCTTCAGCACCTGCTCCTCTGTCACAGCCCTGCTCCTCCCAGCCGTGCCAGGGGTGGATTTTCCCTCCCAAGGGCCCTGGCTCCGGGGCAGGAAGGAGTTAGAGAGCAGCTCCTCATCACCAACCACACAAGGGTGATTTTCCCCCTTCCCAAAACCCCTACACCCACCTCTACCACAGGTGAGATGGCCTGAGGGCCACGAGGTGCATCTTCAGGGCAACCTCAGGGTGAGAAGGGTTTATTTTCACACCCACCCTTGGGCTTTGTCTGCTCTGTGCTGCCTTCCCTAATTACCCACCACAGCGAGGTCTTTGGCAGAAGCCAAGCTCCTGCAGGGATGGAGTGACTCCGGGAGTTGGGGCTTTAAGGAAATAACTGCACACGAGTGGGCACCTCTGGGAATGTGGGATGCTCCCTCCCTAACCCAGGCCTTGCAGAGCTGCCGCGGCACCCAGGTACTTCTGCCAAAAACGAATTTACCAGGGAGGTGTTTAAGCCTCGGGACCAAAGCAGAGCCTTTCCTGAGCTTTGTGGGGCTCCTTGCTGTGCTGGGGGGCCCGTCCTCTCCCTGGAGCCAGCTGCCGATGTCACTGCAGATCGCTGTCCAGCTGGGGGCATTTTGGGGGAGGGAATGCAAGAATCCCAGCTATTCCGGCTGGGGAATGTGTGGCAGGCCGGAGGAGTCTGTGTGATGTGCCCAACCAGGGAGCCCAGCAGGAGAAAAGAACCCTTGAGGAGCTGGATTTCCATCCAGGGCACCCAGTGGGGTGGAGTGAAAGGCTCAGGGTGTGAGTTCACCTCCTCCAGACCCTCCCATACTGACGGGGTGACACAGGTGACACAGCGGAGTGACCCCTGCTGCCTCTGCCAGCAGCGCTGGGCTCAGCCCCAGCCCAGGCAGCATCACAGGGCCCCAAGGCATCCCACAGGACACAGCCCCAGGAAACAAGTGGCAACAAGCCAGGGAAGAGATGGAAAACCCAAAAACGGGAGAGGATTTGAGGTAGTCCCATCCTCAGCCTCCAGTCACACAGCAGATGGGATGCCTCTAAGGGGGCAGGAAAAGGGGTAATGAATTAATTTAGCTTGGAAAAAAAACCTATTAGCACATCCCAAAGCGCGGGAAAGTCCTCAGTAATTTGGGGACAAAGTAAAAAACAGAATCTCCATGTTTTAATCATCATCAGTGAGTTTTTGGTGGGATCCATCTCCCCTCTTTGATCCTGCAAGCATGAAAGCTGAGGCCAAATTCAGCAATCCCCACTCCAACCCCAAACACCCACAGGCATCTTAAACACAGCCCCATCAGGAAACCGGAGATTTGCTTTAAAAAACAAAACCCAAACCCAAAGTGTGACATGAAAACAAGCACAAACCCCAAGGCCACACATCCAGAGGTTGGTTTTATTTGCTGTCAGGTCTCCAAGCCTTTGGGACTCCCTGCAGGAAACGTCAGGACACGTCTTATTATCATTCAATTTCAAGGAAAAAAAACCGCTGCGGGCGCGTTTCTTTGGAAACATGGAAAGTCCCCTGAGGTTTTAGGCAGATGAAGACCCTGTGTCTGTGATTGCATCACGAGTGTGATGGAGAATGGGAAGAATGTGATGGAGAATGGGAAGGGTGCTGGCTCCTCATCCTGCCACACTCACAGCCCAGCTGGCATCTGGCAGCACCCAGAGCCCTTGGGAAGCCCTGGCACCCCGCTTGGGGCAAGCCCTGCTCTGCAGGGAAGGTCTAGAATGGGCAAAGATAACTAAAAGAGGAATCCCTGAAGCTGCTGGCATCAGGAGGGCACCCTGACGTGGCCCCCCAGCACCCTGACATGGCACAGCAGCACCAAAGCAGTGCTGGGATCTGAGAAAACCTGGGATAAATGGTTTCAAGAAATCATTTAATAAATCTGAGCCCCGTCTTGCTCAGCCTCAATGCCTCAGAATTCCAGCTCTGGGAAGCTGAGGGCCATCCCCCAGCCCTGGGACACCACGGCCCCTTTGCAGACACACTGGTCGCCGTGCCCGGGAGCCAGGGGCGTTTCCAGGTGGGGAATCTGCTGTGGGAAAGGAATGAGGAACGTGCAGCCGCGCTGTCCCTGTGAGGCTGCATGCACAGACATGTCCCTCCGTCCCGCTCAGCTCACCCTCTTCTCTTCCCCTCCTCCCCCAGTTATTTGTCACCCCCGTTCACCCAGGTGGGGCTCAAGGACTCAGAAATTCGCTGATCCTGTCCCTTGCAGGGACAGCAGAGCACAGGCACTGTCCTGCACACAGCGAGGGCTGCCAGGTGAGCACAACCCTGGTTAGACACCAGAGAAGCCACCCAGGCACCCCAAACCCATCCAAAAGCCAATGCTCCTGCTGCCTACAGTGACATGGCCAGCAGCCCAGCTGAGCCTCCCCTTTCTCTCCACCCCAAAGAGGCTCCCACACCAAATCCCTCTGCTTTCAGCCCCAAAATCCCACTGTGCTGATGTCTCCAGGTGGTGCCTCAGCAGAGCACTGGGATGTGAGCACAGCCCAGCAAAGCATCCCCAAACCTCCATAGCCCAGGGCAAAGCTCCACATGGACTCAAATTTTTGTCCAAATGTCTCTTTTCTTTCAGTTTTAAGCAGGAGGTGCTCTCAGTCTGTTATTTAAAACCATCCAAACCCCGAAGTAAGCAGCACCAAGACGCTTCTCCATCTGATTGTAGAGGAAAATGACAGATATCAACAAGTATCAACAAAGATATCAAAAAGTATCACCAAACCCCAATCCTGGCTTGAAAAACACGTGTAACAATATCCTGAAAGTGAACAGAAATGGGGCGTGTTTGCAGTCTCCGTGGCTGATACATTCTTTGGTGGTATTAAAACCAAAAAAAAATATAAAATACTGTGTCCCAAAGCCTCCAGGCCACCTGGCTGTGGCACACCCGTCCCAGCTGCATCCGAGCTCTGCTGGGTCACTGCTCCACCATCCCGGGGGCAGCCAGTCCCTGCCCAGCCATCCTCAGACAGTCACACGAAGAGGGATGCAGGCAGCAGAGAGCCACGGAGGTTTCCAGAGCCCCGTTCCACGCCCTGGGGCCGCGCTCAGAGAAGGACCTGCTCCCTGTCGGCATCCCAGCAGCCCATCCAGGCCAGCTGCGTGGCCCATTCCCCGGTGGCCACCACTCGCAGCTTCTCCTGGTCGAATTCCCAGTACTGATGGTCGCGGAAGAAGAAGACGGAGCCGTGGCGGTGGGTGAGAGCCCCGGCCGTGCCCGGGGGCAGCCCTGCCCAGTCCCGCAGGCTGCGGGGGTAGTAGGGCTCCGCGCCCAGGGGCTCCTCGCCCACCACGAAGTACTTGGGGCCTTTGAAGAGGACGAGCCGCCGGAGCTGCTGGAAGTAGAGCGCCGTGTCCGGGTGCCGAGGGAGCCCCAGGGCGCTGCATTTGCGGGGAAATCCCGCCTCCAGCTGGGAGCCCGCGTAGCGCCAGCACCGGCCGCCTGGGGGAACAGGGAGGGAGAACATCCCGGTGGGGTCCGCGGCAGGAGGAGCTCCAGGAGGTGTGGACACACTCGGCCACGGGACCAGCCTTGTGTCAGTGACATCCGTCCCACGGGTGACCCAACAGGAACCACTGCAGGGCTGCCCCAAGCACCAGGCTGGGGGGAAACTGAGGCACGGCAGCTCAGGGGCTTGAAGGCACGGGAAGGGACCACCAGGGACAGAGCAAGGCCACCACCATGCTGCTGCTGGCAAACCTGCCCCTGGTCCTGCACAGCGAAGGGGACAGACAGATCCAACCGAGGCTGGGACATCCAAGACCAGCACTGCAGCAGGGATTGCAATGGGGACCAGCGGCTTGGCTGTCCCCACAGTGTCCTGTCCTCACAGCAGGGCAGACAAAAGCCCCTTTCTGCTCACAAGGCCCAGCCTGACGCAGCCCTGGGGAGAACAGAGGGAGCAGCAAGGGCTGGGGAGGCAGAGGGGCTTTGGCTCTCACCCAGCTGCAGCACAAAGCCCCTTTTCTGAACCACCACCGACTGGTTTCCATTAAAAGCTGGGGCTGACCCCGGCAGCCAGGCTGCCTGGTTTGACCTTCCTCTCCCCATCTGGCTGCCGGGCAGCTCATGGATGGTGTCCCAGCTCCTGGGGCAATTTCTGGGTGGTATCCCAGCTCCTGGGGCAATTTCTGGATGATGTCCCAGCTCCTGGGGCAGTTTCTGGGTGGTATCCCAGCTCCTGGGGCAATTTCTGGGTGGTATCCCAGCTCCTGGGGCAGTTTCTGGGTGTTATCCCAGCTCCTGGGGCAGTTTCTGGGCAGTATCCCAGCTCCTGGGGCAATTTCTGGGTGGTATCTCAGCTCCTGGGGCAGTTTCTGGGCAGTATCCCAGCTTCTGGGGCAGTTTAAGGATGGCATCCCAGGGCAGTTCAGCCCCCGGGCACAACCCAGGGATCCATGTGCACCACGAAACCCCCACACAACCTCCTGCGCCTTGTGTTTTGGGGAGCATTTTCCCCCAAAAACCCACCAGCGCGCCTGGATTTGCTTTGACACAGCACTGAGCGCTGCTCTCCTGACGGGGAAACTGAGGCAGGCGGAGGTGATGTGGCCGCCAGGGCCATGTGGTTGACCCACGGCAGGGCGCTGAGCCCAGGGTTTTGCACACCCGGGACACAGCAAGGCCCCAGCTCTGCCCCGGGAGGGAACCAGCGGGAGGGGACACACACGGGAGCTGTGTGGCTCCAGCCAGACCCCACAGCGAGGAGCAGTGGCAGCCCCGAGGGGAGTTCCCTGCCCGGGCCTCACCCACCTTTGAAGAAGTAGAACTTCCCAGTGAGCTGGGACCAGGCGCAGGCGTCGATGCCGGCGGGGAGGCCGGGCCAGCGTGGCTGCAGTGGCCGTGGGTCACTGGCGTTGCCACTCGCTGTCACCACCCAGTAGTGGCCGCCCTTGAAGATGTAGAGGTTGTGATCCCCGTCTGTGAGGCAGAGGTGAGAGATTTTATTGAAGCACCCACCAGTGCTGCCCAGCTCCCCTCTCCTCCCCACGCAGCCCTGTGGTGGTTTGGGAATCCTCAGGGTTTGGGGGTTTCCTCCTGCCTTTTCAGCCACTCCCTCGGCTTCCATAATTCATCGCCACCCCTCCAGCCCTGAGAGGAGAAATGCTGGCCACAGTTCAAGGCTTATCTTGCACACAGCTGAGCTCCTGCAGTGATTAATCCTTGCCATGGCCCAAGGTTTAGGATGTTTTCCCTGCTCCTGACACATCACTGTACACTGCTTCGTCGTGCATCAGTGATGCCACCAGTGCCTGCAGCTGTGGACCAGCCAAACCCACCTTTGCCACCACTGGGAGCTGCAGCAGCACTGGGACAGGGGGTAGGGTGCACGTTTTGGGAGAGGGTCCCACTGGCCATCACCCACCAGCAGTGATGGCATCAAAGAAGGAGTGGCAGTAATAGGTGCTGAGGCTCCTCTGCTGTCGGTCCCTGCCATAAAGGTCCGTGTTCCAGTCCTGGAAGTGAGTGAAGACCTTTCCTGGGAGCTGGATGGCCGAGCCCTTGGAGGGCTTTCCTGGGACGGAACAAGGTGTGTTGAGTCTGGAGAAGTGGCAGAGAAACAACTTTTCCCAAAGCACAGGGCTGGGGCTCCCAAGGCTCCAAAGACTCCTTGTCCCACTGTCGGGTTCCTATCCCACTCTGTATGGTGGTGGCAAAAATCCCTTGGTACCCCAAAAAACACGCACCAGCAGACAAGTGGGCAACAAATCCAGCCTTCCCTGCCCTGGAGGCTCTGGTACCTGTCCCACCCCTCCTGCATTTTCCTCCCCAGCCACACACAGGGATGGGACCCAGGTGTCTGTAGCCCTCTGTCCTTTACAGGGACCTGCTCCCATCCCTACTGCTCCCTCTCTGCCCCAGAGAACAGCCCTGCAGGGAGCGAGGGGTGCTCAGGGAAGCCAGGCTCACCGTACAGGTTCTGGACGGCCAGGATATCATCCCAGCTGAGGACAAAATCCTTGCTGAGCTTCTTGTAGTAGGGAGACATCAGGGCACTCTTGACAGGGGAGTGTTGGAGCCCCAGGGTGTGCCCCACCTCGTGGGCCACCACGATGAAGAGGTTCCGTCCTTTGCCGCTGTGCAGGGACCAGCGCTCGGCGCTGTCGAAGTGGGCTTCTCCTCGCCGGGGGAAGAAGGCGTGAGCCAGGGCACCTCCTGGGGACACCAGAGCCATCAGGGATTGCCAGAACCCTAAAACCCCCTCAGGGAAACCTTCAGGCTTCGCCCTGGGGAGGTTTACCATAGAGTTCCCTGCTTAGGCTGAAAGAGAGGATTTCCTTCATGGTGTCTTGCAGAACTACTGCCAATCTATCTTGGATTGCTTCCTTCACTGGTCACTTACCCTGCCCTCCCCAGCTGTTCATCCCTCATGCCCCTCTTTAGGTTGCCTTGCCCTTTGTGCCACCCCTGTGCCCTCAGACCATTGGCCACTGACCCCATACTTAACCCCTGGGCAGCACATGGTCTGTGTCTTCTGCCCGTGATCCCTTTGCATGCTGAAATAAACCTTGTTGGAAAATATCACACAGGATCATACACGTCTCTCCTCTGCCGAGGCACGTGTGTGTGCACGGACTTGAAATGGCTGGTCCTTGTGGCCTGCTCTGAGCAGCTTCTGAAGGAGAAGCTTCCAGAAGGGAGCAGCATTTTACAACCCTGCCACAACGCTACAAGGGACCACGGAGCAGTGGGCACGTGCAGCTCTGGCTTGCCTATGTGCGTGCCAGTTTTAGGGTTTTTTGGAGGAGCCTGTGTTTGGAGGGTGTTGTCACCCGGGGAGGGCTCCTTGAGGAACCCTGTGAGGAACATCTGAGACGCCTTGGTGGCAGAGCTCTGTCGCAGAGCTGGGAGAGGGGACCCCAAATCAAACAGCCAACTGGGCTCGAGAGATTGCAGAGCCTCCATCACCCCCAGCCCACCACAACCCCAGCCCTCCTCCCTGCCGGGGACGAGCCCGCATCGTTGTAAAAGAGAAGCTTACGAGGGGGGAGCGACCAGCACCTGGCCCATCGAAGGCGTTGTTGAGCCCATCGTTGTGGTCCCCGTGGAAGAAGGTGAGGCGGATGTCAGCGGGGCCCTCCCGAACCTCCCAGAAGAGCAGGGAGGAGACGTTGCTCCAGAGCTCGAAGGCGGCCCTCACGGCCAGGCGCACCTCGTGCTGGGGCAGGTAGGGCGGCCAGTTCACCACCCGGTACGTCAGGTGCCGCTTGGGCCAGCGCCCGCCTGCAACGGGACAAGCTCAGTGCAGCAACTGGGGCTTGTCCTTCCACACAGGGGCTGCCTGAGGGGAAGGAAACTGCGTGGAAATGTCGTGGTTTTTTCCTGAAGCGAAGCTGGGAGTTGAGGCAGGTGCGGCCACCAGCAGCCGCAGCACCGCCATTAAATCCTTCTGAAGGTGCCACCACGAGAGACCACCCACGGATGGAGTTGCAACCAAACCCTGAAGCCTCTCTGAGGAGATGAGAAGCTGTGGTTTGAACTCAGCTTTTGGCTCACCATCGTCTCCAGAGCCAAATCCAGCATGGGTCCCTGCTAGGAGATCAGCTGCCTGATGCCAGCCTCAGGTGCAGAAGATGCAGCCCAAGGGCTGCATTTCAGGGAGCGGAATCAAAGCCACCTCTGAAAAGGTGGGACTAAGGCAAACGTCTGGGCTCAATATTTTATGAGCCTGAGAATTGCTGAGCTCTTCCCAAGGGAAATTTTTCAACAGTTTTTCTTTCTCCCAAAACAACCTTGTGTAGACAATGTTCCTTTCCCATAACAACAGGTGTTGTTTGCTATTTCTGTCCCTGAGCCAATGGAGAGGTGTCAGCCCTATGGACCAATAACGTGCCTTTAGCACAGCGTGTTATAAAGGGCTGAATGAATTGTGAATAAAACCTTCTGATTTCTACTGCCCTCTGACTGGAGTCCAGCATCTTTATTTCGTGTCCTATTTTGACACAGCCTGGCAACCTGGCCTTGTCTTTCCACACAGGGGCTGCCTGAGGGGAAGGAAACTGTGTGGAAATGTCGTGGTTTTTTCCTGAAGCGAAGCTGGGAGTTGAGGCAGGTGCGGCCACCAGCAGCTGCAGCTCCGCCATTAAATCCTTCTGAAGGTGCCACCACGAGAGACCACCCACGGATGGAGTTGCAACCAAACCCTGAAGCCGCTCAGAGGAGATGAGAAGCTGTGGTTTGAACTCAGCCTTTGGCTCACCATCCTCTCCAGAGCCAAATCCAGCATGGGTCCCTGCTAGGAGATCAGCTGCCTGATGCCAGCTTCAAGCCCAGAAGATGCAGCCCAAGGGCTGGATTTCAGGGAGTGGAATCAAAGCCACCTCTGGAAAGGTGGGACTAAGGCAAAGGAGTGGGAAGGGCTCTCTGCAGCACCTTGGGGGCACAGCTTAGTGCCCAAGGCTTCCTTCAAAGCTTCCAGGGGAGACAGAGCCCTGAAACCACCGGGACTGTTGGAGTCCAGGGACTCCAACAAAAAGGACAGAGACAAAACCGAGAGGGACAACTGGGGACAGGGATGAAGAGGACGAGCCTTGTGACTGCCCCCAAGCTCCCCTCAACCCCCCTGTCACACAGCAGGGCAAAGATGAGGGTTCACATAGTTGCTGGGCAACATCACAACCCCCTCCTCCTCCTCCNCTCCAGCACCCCTTGGCAGCTGTGGGACCCCAGAGCCCTGGAATTACATTTATCTGGGGGCATCTGGGAGCAGGAAAAAAGCCATGGGGCCCGAGGGGGATTTGGGTGCCAGAGCCGGTGCTGAGGCGTGGGAGTGGAGACAGACCTCCAGCATCTGCCTCTGCTCCAGATGTGCAGGAAAACGGGGGGAACAGAGCTGGCAGCACGCCGGGGCTCACTGCTCTGGCTCTGAGCTGAGCCTCCCAGCAAACCTGGCAGCCATCCCACCCCAGCTCTGCCTCCTTCTCCCCCAGCCGTGAGCAGCCCATGGCTGGGGAGACTCTGGGCACACTCCTGGGGACAGAGTCAGTTCCCACTGCTTGTCAGTGCAGTGATGGCTTCCAGCTCCAGAGGGACACAGAGGAGCTTCCACTCTGCACAGCAAAAGCTAAAAGCTGCCCGGATGGCTGCAGCCCTAAAACAAAGCCCTGCCATCCCCTCCTTCCCTCCACAGGAGCAGAGGAGGGTGCTCAAGGCTGGGTTAGCAAGGCTGGCTCTTGGGGAGAGGAGGGCTTGGCTTTTGCCCCCTGTGCTGGGCTCGGAGTGCCCCAAGCCAGCGGGATGAGGGACACAGGGGCTGCCCAGGGAAGATCCTGCTGGGAGAAGGGTGGATAACAAAGCACTTTGCTGGCTCAGCTGCCAGGGTTTCCTGCTGCAAGCAGGATAAACAGCACAAAGCCTCCAGCCCTGCAGGCAGCCCCTGTCTCCCATCCAGCCCGTGGGTGCTGATGTGGTGCTGCTCCCAGCCCTGCTGCCTGTGGCATCAGATCATCAGAGCAACAACCAGTGCCACACTGAGCCACTTCCTGCCCTTTCTTTGAGCCACTGGGCATCTCTGGCCACCCACCCACACCTGTGATCCCCAAAAAGGAGCCTCATGAGCCGCAGGGCACCGGCTGCTTCTGTTTGCCCACCTTCTGCTGTATGTCCTCCTGCTCTGCCCCCTGCCCACATGGCCTGGGCACAGGATGGCTCCTGCAGGGGACACGCTGCATGTGTTGGGGGTTTGGAAGGAAGTCCAGAGGCTGGAGGAGGGTGACAGGGCTCTCCTGGGGCCGTCCATCACCAGCCCTGCCAGATGCACAGACAGCCTGACACGGCACAGAGCCTTTTCTTAATCTCGCCTTCGTTTTTCCCATGTCCTAAGCACAGCTGGCCCCAGCCCCCTGGCTCTCTAGGAATCCAGTTACTCATCTGTGAGCCCAAAGACAGCTCACAAGGGACAAGGGGCCCAGCTCTGGACACACAGGAGCACAGAAGGATGCTTGGAGTGGAGTTAAACCCCCTAACACGGGTGAAATGACTCTCAGGTCAGGCAGTCAAGTGCTGGCAGGTTTTTGGTTACTGCCGTGTCCCTAATGTGCGTTAGAAGTCCCAAAGGTCAGCAAAACCTGGAGATAACGTCACCGTGTGCCAGCCCCTGCCAGCCCAGCTGAGTGTGGGGCCATGGTGACCGGGGTGCTCTCTGGGGGATGTCCTGGATCCCACAGCAGCAGTAAAACCACCCCAGAGAGCTGAACTCCCCCAAGAGCAGGACTCACATCTCTAATCACCGCCGACATCAAGCCGCAGAGACCAACTAAAAATAAAGAACTTTAAAAATAACCTCCAAGCGTGTCCTGGGCTGGATGCTGTGCCGGTGGGGCTGCACCCTCCCACCCACAGCAGCTTCCCCACGAGTCCAGAACGGGGCAGCCGAGCACCCCGGACCCCAAAGGTGCTCACCGTGCTGTGCCGTGCGCCGGCGGCGCCGGGCGGGCCATCCCCGGCGGGCAGCCCGGCTGTCGCCGTCATCCGTGCCACACCTCGGCAGAGCCATCTGATGGAGGGTGGGGGCATCCAGCACCCCGCTGAGCGGGAGGTGGGTCACCCGCTGGAAATCCCTGCAAAGGGAGGGGAGATATCAGCACCCACATCCCGCGGGCAGGGTTTGGTTATGGTTGTGCAGGGGGTTTGACCTGAGCCAGGATTTTCACCCCACAAAGCTTCAGAACTTCATCCTGTTGGTAAAACAAGAAGGATTTGGCTCTGCAAACACAGCTGAGCTGTAAGTCACCTCCTAAGCAGGGCAAAAGCAAATAGGGGAGCCTAAAAATGCCTTTTCCAGTTTTTAACCCCAGTTACTTGACTTGGCGTTGGATTTTACATTTGGCTTTGCACAGGATGAAGCCCAGGATGCTCCCAGGGCCCAGGTGATGACCTCAGGAGAAGGCCCAGGCAGGACCTGGCAGCTCACCCCCTTTGACATCTCCCAGCTGTCCCCAAGCTCGGCCTCCCCGCAGATTTTATTGCGAGGCGAGCACCGGGCCATAAAAGGCAAATAAACCGGCCAGAGGCGGGTGCCAGCAGCCGGCACCCAGCTGCGGGAGCCGGGCACGGACCCGCCTCTCCAAAAAGGACAGGCTGTGCTTTAGCATCAGACCGTGAGACAGAGAGCCTCCAGCTGCAAAAAGACCCTTCTGGCTGTAAAAAAGACCCTCGGGGTGGTGGCAGCATCCCCGCAGCTGGAGCTGCTGAGTTTTGGCCGCAGCGTTGAATGAAAGGCTCCTACCTCAGCGCCTCGGTGAACTCGGCCGGGCTGTGTGTGCCGGCCCCCGGCTCGCTGAAATAGCCGTATTTCTCCAGGAAGAGCTGCAAGACAAAAAAATGGGAAAGCTGCAGCTCCGGGCACGTGTTGGCTTGGGAAGGCTGGGGGGAAGGAGATGAGGTGGCCAACAGTGCTGCAAACCCAAAATTCCCGCTTGGTTTGCTCCGGAGAGCTCTGCACCTCAAGCAGCCGCTCCTCCCGTGCCCGTACAGGTTGCTGTGTGTCTCCTCCCCATCGTTTTGGGTGGCTCTGGGGATTTTGGCCACGACACGCGATGGAGGCGTTGGAGGAAACGAGAGAGATCAAAACCCTCCGCTGCCGTGTCATCCGCAGCCAGAGGCGGCCAAACCCACCAAACCCACGGTCTAATCGCCCTGGCTCAACGCAGCGACTCAAACAAAGGCCCAAGTGCTGTGGCCGTGAGCAGGGCGGGGTGAGATGGGGTCAGGCTCCAGCCTCCCCCCCGTTCCCACGCAGGATGTGCTGCTGCAAACTGGGGACGCTCCGGGGGCAATTTGCTTTGCCAAACCATTCTTCTTCTTATCGGCCCTTGACACGGACGGAGATCGCCTCTCTGAACTTGCTCCAGCACTTAAATCGTATGTTAAAGAAAATAAACCACTCGGGCTGCTCCCCGGCTTTTGGAGGAGTTAATAGCCGGGGTCGCAGGAATGCTCCACGCCCGCCTGCCCCGCCGCCAGGGATGTCTGCGGGAGACAAACAAGCTGCCCAGCATCCTGTTAGCGCAGCAGAGCCGCAGTTACAGCCATGAATAATAATCAGAATAAAAAGCGAAAGTGGCAGCTTCCTTTCCCCCCCCGCATCCCAAAGGAGAGGTGTGCTGAGCACCAGGCATGCCGCGGGCTGACCCGGATAGCCCGGCTGGTGCTTCCCTCTGGGAAAACGGGTGTTTTTAAAGCTGTTCCCCTCGGGGCCGGGAAAAGGAGGGGGTTGGAGTGTTGACCTCCACTCAGGGCAGCTCCTGTCTGTGGGTGACCCAGTTCTCCTTTCTGTCCCCTCAGAGGAGGCGGCAGCGCCCCCAGGGCCGTGCCGCCCGGCAAGGGGCGGGAATGGTTGATGGATGTGGCAGTCCCGAGCTGTGCCGGGGCCTCTCCCTCTCCTCCTCCTCCTGCCCAAACCTTCAGCTTGTCACAGTCATCCTCATGTCATCCCCAAACGCGTCACCCCCGCGCTGTCACCTCCCTGTGGGCAGGGCCGGCACATCCAGGTGTGCTCTGCAGACCTCCTCAACTTTCATCTCCTCCTTCACGCCCCTCCTATCTGGAGCATCCCCTTCCGGCAGAGCACCAGCACAGATTCCTGCCTGGACACGCTCTTTACCCAGTCCCACACAAAGAATTTGGCTGTTTTTCCCACCAAAGCTGCCTGTCCCAGCTGGAGGCACCAGCAGCTCGTCCCAGAGGTGCCAGGCTGCAGCAGCAGGAGCCTGAGCGTGGCCAGAGTCACCCAGACACCTCACACTGGTCCAGGGAGGATAAATCAGGCAAGTGCCACACTGGCAGGGAGAGCATTGGCTTGTTCATCAGGAGAAGCCACAGCACCTCTGCCCAGGGATGGACCATCCAGCGTGGACTTGCCATTCCCCAGGTGGGATAACCCCACTTTTACAGGGGTACCAGGAGGCAAAATCCAGCTGCAAGTGGGGATGAGCATGCAGGGATGGAGGATGTGTTGCTGGAGGAGCCTCCTGGGGATGGGGTGGCTTGGAGCCATCTGAGAGTATCTGGAGAGGAGAAGGAATCTGGCCCTTTTCCTCTGTGCTTGTATTTTTTTTAAAGTTCTCCTCCAGAAGCACAAAATCAGCAGTTACACATATAAGGGTGCAGGGTGAAGATCCCGGTGGTGACATCACTGCAGATAAATGTGAGCTGAGAACACCCGGATGGAAAGTCCTGGCTCTCAGTCTGAACCTTCTCTGACACAATTTTGCATTCACTCAGCACAACCTGAAGCTCTTTCCTCGCCTGTAACCCAACACAACCCCGTCCATAAAGCGTGAAAATGGTTTTTCCTCACCCTGATCTCATGAAGGCTTGAAATCCCATCAGGACACGTAGGGTGCACAGTGAAAAAAGCAATCCCTGTCCCACCAGCTGCTCTTGAGCAGCACCAGAAGGCACAGAGGCCACTGGCTTTATCATTCCTGTCCAGAGCTCCTTGAGCTTTGCAAGTCCAAGCAAAAAATTTTCTCTTTAGTTTCTGGCCTGTGCCACATTGAGGTTCTCACACACAGGCACCAAGTCTCCGGCTGCAAAACCATCAGGAGAAAATTTATTACATTTTCTAGACACATTTGCTGTCAGCTAAGGGTGACGGTGATCCTGGAAACATAGAGTTGCAGGAGAGGGATGTGCTGATCCCCCACTCCCTCAGGTAGTTATCCGAGCACAGAACATACAAATCCAGGGAGTTTTCGGGGTCTGGGGAAACCCAAGAGCCCCATGCCACAGTGTCCTGTGCCCAAACCAGCGCTCAAGGCTCCCCCAGCGCTGCACAAGCCCCCGGAGCCCAGCCAGGCTCTGTCAGGGCTGGCTGGAATCTGGCAGCAGCCCATTAAACCTCTCCAGAGGCTGCAATGCAAAGTCTGGCCGTGCTGGGAAAACCCCCTCCCTCCTGCCCCAGACGGGGAAATGCTCGTTTCCATACAATGGGAAAAGAAAAACAGCAGGAAACCAAGAGAAACATTAATATGAAATATGCCCAACCCCAGCTCCTGCCCTGCATGAGGGAGGGAGAGGAGGATGGATCTGGCTGCCTGGGAGCCGGTGCTGGGGCAGAGACACCCCCGGGGCTGCAGCAGGGACAGCGGGAAGAGTTAGGGGGACACGGAGGGGCCCTGCCCACCTCAGGGCTCTGATGTGGAGCCTGTAGCAACCCTGGAAATCATCTCTGCCTTGGCTAAAGCCAAGGAAACACCTTGCCCTCGACCACAGGCATCCCGGGTGGAAGACAGCCAGCGGCAAATACAATTAGCCCTCCCTGCCTGCAAACTGGGATAACGAGAGTGCCGAGACAGCGGGCTGGGCTCCTGCCTGCTCTGCCCTCCAGACACGCCGCCTCTGGCTCCTTTCCACCAGCTAAGCACCGGAGAAGCCTCACACTGAGCCCCCGCTGCCCGCGGTCCCTCTGCTCTGCCGGGGACAAACCCCATCTGTCCCCTCCGTCCCCCGGCAGCGCAGGGGAGCGA
Source organism: Cyanoderma ruficeps (assembly GCA_008694505.1). Classification (NCBI taxonomy): domain Eukaryota; kingdom Metazoa; phylum Chordata; class Aves; order Passeriformes; family Timaliidae; genus Cyanoderma; species Cyanoderma ruficeps. The sequence continues at coordinate 1,104,996 of VZDJ01000038.1, read as the reverse complement.
TCCCGTCCTGCCTGTATCGTGATTCCAGGCCATGCCGCACCTCTAAAGTCTTTTGTTTTAAATCATGAGGCAGCTCAGGTGGATCCCAAACCCTGGTTGCAGCATCCCCAGGCTCATCCCGCATCATCTCACCGCCCGAATGGGCACAGCGGCTCCTGCTTTTCACCCCCAGTTTCCCGCAGCACACACACAGGGAGAGCCGGCCCGGGGCGCGTTTTGGTGTGGTCACAGAAGGAGCAGCGGCTCCTCCAGCCCGTCGGGTCCCTGCTGCCTGCGAGCTGCCTCCAGGAGATGTCACATCAATTAAAAACGCTCATTTGCTTCCGCTCATCCCTGCAAAGCCTCAGGCAGAGTGGTCGAGCTTTTGTTTAAGTGTGTGTATAAATATCTCTATAAACATTATATCTATAGGAGCAGGGAGACACACGAGAAGGGGCATTAGCCAGCACAGAGCCGGGCTGTCCTCCCGAGGAAAAGGCAGCGAAGCCTCAGCTGAGTCTCTGCGCTGGCGGCGGAGCGTGGTTAAAGCCCCGGAGCATCGTCAGGTTCCCCTGCTGTGCCTAACCCCGTCCTGAAGGAATCTCCTGTCCCGCCTACCACTCCTGAAAAATCTACTTTAGCAGCAAATAATCCACTTGCCACTAAAGATGTGGAGCTGGGGGTCTCCTAAACTGCTTTTTTGCCACAGTCGATGTAACGCTGAGAAGCAGTAAGCCAGGTCTAGCTAAAATCCCTCCAGGTTTCACTTAGAGTTTGGATGTAGCTTGGAGCAACTCGGTCTAGAGGAAGGTGTCCCTGCCCATGCAGGGGGTGGAATGAGATGAGCTTTAAGGTCCCTTCCAGCCCAAACCAGCCCACGGTTCTGTGATAACTGGCTGGGAAGCAGCTGGCAGCTTTTCCCCGGCACCTCCAGCACCCCACAGCCTGACCACCGTACCACCAAACCCCTGAACGCCACCCAAAGCACTTGGGGAAACCAGGGAAGAGCCCTGGGCCTGGCCAGACCTTCCCCGGCGAATATCAGAGCGGCTGACAAACCAGTTGGGTCACGCCGGGCTGGTCGTGTTTTCGTGTCTAAGGAGAGAAAAGAAACCAGTCTCGCCCTCCAGCGGGCCGGGAGCCGGGGGAAGGCGCCGCTCCCGCTGCCGGGGCCGCGGCCCCTTGCCCGGCGGGCGATATTTGCCCTGACAAGTGCGGATTGTTTTGGGGGAGAAGCAGGAAGAAAGCCGGGCTGTTTGTGCTGCGCTGACTCACGGCGTGTAAATCACACCGGGGCATCGCCGGGGGACTCGGAGCCGCTCGCCACATCCGCGCCGCCGGCAGCGGCTCGGAGAACGCGGCCTCATGGGTGCTGCAGAGCCCAGCGATGCCTCCAAGGGGTAATTCCTCCTCCTCTCCACTTCTCCTTCCATCAGGAATTTTTTTGCAGGAAGGACGATTTCTCCGCCTTATTTCCGAAGGAAAATGTGGGATGCTCTGTGCCCCAGCTGAGCCCCGAGCCCACCGTGTGTGTGTGGGACCCGGGACCCTCCCTCCATCCAGCTGTGCTCAGCATCCTGCATCCCAACCCGCCTCCTGCTCCCTAAAACATCTCAGCCGGACACCGGAGCATTTCCCAGCACAACCACAGCCCAAAATGTGAGACCTCGGTTTGATAAGGGGGAGAAGTCAGTGTGCATCAGATATGGCAAGATGGGAAGGAGAAAGGCAGGACAGGGAGGGAAAAATGGGAAAAAAAATCCAAAACGAGAATTATTCAGTCCGTTAGTGCAGCTTTCTGTTCCCATTCCCTGTCTTTCTCAAATTTCTCCCCAGTTTTTGTTTCCACCAGAACAGACCTGAGGCTTCTCACATAAATCTCTGCAGGGACTTCATTGTCCTTTGTCCTTGGCTCCAGCAGCACCTCACCGTGCTCCTCTCCCTCACCACAGGCTGAGATCTCACGTGCCCGTGTATTTTCCACAATTCCCCTGGGATCAGGGAGTTTTGGGCATTACCACCCCCTCAGCTGCTGTGTGAGCACAGCCCAGCCAGACACCAGATCTGCCAAACAGTGTTCTCTTACACTGGGCCCTCTCCTATCTGCAGATGATAAGATGATTTCACATACAAACATTTCAAATTAATTTTTCGAATTTTCCTTATTTTTTTTAATGTGGGTTTTTTTGGTTTTTTTTTTCTTTTAACTGCAGTTGATACAGATACAGTGAAAACATGGGCACCAGCCAGGCAAAGCACACAACTGGACATTTTCACAGTCTTATGCATCTAAGTTTACACAACCTATTGTTGCTAACTGTGGCTTTTAAAAAGAATTAAGAAAAAAAAAAGTTTTAGAAGCAAAACCTGGAAGTGCTCTGAAAGCCTCAAGTCACCAGAACTACTTGATGTATGGGAGAATTTCAGCTTCCTCCTAAAAGAAAATTAACTGCTCAGTTTATTTAGACAAGTTCCACACCCCAGCCTCTGCATTTCCATTGTGTGTGTTGTCCCAAAGTCCCTGGCCAGCACTGCACATCCCCTGGGGAAACTGAGGCAGGGAGACAGCAAAGTCACTTGCCCAGCACCCTCTCCTGAGGGATCTGCCACAATCCTGGGATCTGTTCTGAAGCTCTGGGGGACAAGAACTCAGAAGTCACCAATGAGGGCTGGAAAGGCACTTTGGCTTGTTAAATCATTTGTTCCCAATCAGCTGGTTTTCTTTTAAAGTGATTTTTAAATGATTGTTTTTCTGAGCATTAAAATCTTTGCAGATTTATTTTCTCCAGGTGGCATGAGGGGCTGGGCTGAGGTTTGTGCACAGTGGAAAAAACACAACTATTAATGACCTCTCTGAAGCAGCATCTCCCAGCAGAAGAAGCCTGCCCATCAAAGCAAGCCTCTGAGCATTCCTGGGCCCTTCTCCTCTCAGAGCACGTGTTGAAAAATCCCAATTAATTCACCAGGACTTGCTGGCTGGGGTTGGAAATTAAGCATTTGTGCAAATGTACACTGGATCAAGGCCTAAACAAGAAAAAAAATCCCCAATATGAACCTTTGTTCACCAGCCAAACCTCATACCTCATCCTCCCGAAACAAACAGGAATGGACGGTGGCACGGGGTGACAATGACAGCAGGACAAACAGGAGAAATCCAAACAGAGGTGATGGGGACAGCCCTGGGGAGAGGCAGGCAGGGGAAGGACTGGCTTTTGTCCCCTCCTGGTATCCTGGGACATGGGAAGGTTTCCTTGTGCATGAGTTCTGTGGCTGGAGCTGTGTGGCAGGGTGGGTTTGCAGGTGAACATCACCTGTGGGGACACCTGGACACGGGCTGACAGGGGTGGGGTTGTTCATCCTGGACAAGAGAAGGTTCCAGGGTCACACAGAGCCCCATCCAGGCCCTAAAGGGGCTCCAAGAGAGCTTCAGAGGGACTTTGGACAAGGGAAAGGAGAGATAGGATAAGGAGGAATGGCTTTAAACTGGAGTAGGGCAGACTTAGATACTGGGGAGGAATCCTTCCCTGTGAGGGTGGGGAGGCCCTGGCACAGGGTGCCCAGAGCAGCTGTGGCTGCCCCATCCCTGGAAATGTCCCAGGCCAGGTAGGACAGAGCAACCTGGGGCAGTGGAAATGTCCCTGCCCATGCCAGGGGGTGAAATGGGATGAGTTTTAGGTCCAGTCTAACCCAAAGCAGTCTGTGATTCTCTGCCACAGCTCCACACGGCACGTGTGGCCACATCCCAGCACCCCAACACAACCCAATGGCGCTGCCACACACCCGTGCCACACAGCCTGCCTGTACCCAGGGCACACAGGATGGCTGCACAGGTGTCAGGAGCTCATGGGCACTCACCTGTGGTGGGGATGTGCATTGGGGATACGTTCATACCTATGGCATGGGGACAGCAGGGACAGTGACATCTAGAGCGAGGGCACACCTATGGCACAAGCACAGGGACACGGGCACACCTATGGCACGGACCCTGGGGACAGGCACGGCTGGGACACGGGGACATGAGCACACCAGGGACACGGGCACACCAGGGGCACGCACGGCCAGGGCATGGGCACAGGGACATGGGCACACCAGGGACACGCACGGCCAGGGCACACCTCTGCCATGGCCACACGGGGACACGTAGGGTAGGCACACCCAGGNTGCCGGTGCCGGTCCTACCTCGGCCTGCCGCCGCTGCCCCGCGGCCGGTGCGGGCTGTGCCGCCGCCAGCAGCCCCAGCGCCAGGGCGGCCCGCAGCGGTCCTGCCATCCCGGCTCCGCTCCCGCCGCTCCGCTCGGCGCCGGGCGCCGCCGCCCCAGCCGCCACTCCCCGCCCCGGCCCCGGGGGCGGCCCCAGCCCCAGCTCCAGCCCCAGCCCCGGCCGAGGGCCGGGCTCCGCCAGCAGCACCGAGCGGAGGGGCTGTCCCTGCTCAGGGCCCCCCTCAGTGCCACCCAGCCCCGGAGGCCACCGGGGGAATGAGCCCGTGCATGGCCTGTCCCCTGTCCCCCGGGAGCATCGCGCTGCCGGCGCGTCTCTCCTTCCGCCCGCTGGGACAGGGGCTCTGCCCGGTTTGAAGCTGTGGAAAAGCGGAGAAAGCAATTCCAGCTTTTCCCAAACCTCTGTTCAGCCATGGCCCGGCACACGTGGGTGCAGGGCTTGGAGGCCGGAGGTCCCTGTGGGCCAGCACTTGCCATGAGCTCAACAACACAAAAGGCTGGGCCAGCAATGCTGCCCCTCTTCAGGGGTCTGGCAAAATCTGTGCATTAGAGCAGTGCTTCCTCAAGCTTTACATGATAACCACACTCTCAGGGTTGTGGTTTACACTCTCAGGGTTGTGGTTTACACTCTTTGTGCTTAAATTTCCCTCCCATGGGCAAGGAGGGGCTGTTTGCTGCACCCGTGCCAGTGTCGCAGCTCTCCTGCAGCTCGCACACAGCTGATGGTCTTGAGGGTTGCAGTGACAAGTCAACAGCTCTGTTTACTCACAGAACTATTTTGTTCGAACTATTTTGTTTTAATTTGGTTAAAGCAAAAGGATGTTTTGATTCTGCTTTGGTTCAAGGGGAAAAAAATAGGATGTGACTTGTATCTGCTTTTGTTTTCATGCCAGCTTCAACCCCACACCTATTTTAAAGCTCCCAGGCTCCTTCCTCCACTTTTTAATCATGCCAAAACCTGAAGTTACAGAAGCATCTGTTGAGTGCAGCTTGAAGAGAGTTGCAGAGAGCCTGTGATACTTTGCTTTTGCTGGACAGGGATGTAGGGAAGGGAAGCAGGATTTGAAGGAGAGAAAAAGTGATCCACATAATGTGGGAAAATAGGGAAGCCACTGAGCTACAAGATAAAAAATATGGGAGAAATGAAGGTTTTGGGGCTGGGCCAGTAAGAACTGACAGGGGAGCTGCTGGAGAGCACAGCGGGCAGTTGGCACAGCCTGAGGGATGGTGTGAGGGGAATGCTTGGCCCTGGCAGGAGGGGAGCCAAGGGGTGGCCGCTCCTCACGCAGGTCAGCCTCACGCTTCCTTTCAAAACAAGAGCAGCTCTGTCTGCAAATGCATCCGTGTTTGGGTCGTATCTAGGAAGCAACTGATCCATCTGCTCTTCCACTTAAGAATATGGATGATGAGAAAGTGGCTGGCTGGGCTCCAGCAGGAGCAGGAAACTCCCTCCTCTGCTCATTGTAATGTGGGGAAGCGTCTGGGAGGGCACCTGCAGCCCCAGCTTTCCGACCGGGCATTTCCCGGGGCTGCTGCCTTGGTCCTCAGGGGTTTTGGCATTCAGATGGAGAAGAATTCAGCCCAGCCTTGGGGTTGCCAAATCATAGTTCTCTGCAGAGTTTTGGCTGGGAATATAAAGATGTTTATCCAGCTGCTGTAATCAGAGCGATATCAGGAACAGAAATACTGTCTCATGGAAAGGTGAACAGATTTCCGGCTTTTTTAGGGTTTGGTGAAAGCTCAGAAATGGGGCAAAAAATTAAAAAGTTTCAATCCTTGTAACCTCTATCCCAAAACTGAAACCTGACAAGTCAAGCCTGTGGCAGAGAACCAACAGTCTTTTAGTAAAACATTCACAAAGAGCATAATAAATAGATCCCTACAAGCTCTGGTTGCCTAATCATTCCTGATTTCTTGGGTTTCTAGAGAAAACCCCTCCTCCCTTGAGTTTAACTCAAAAGATCTCAGTGCACTAAGCCTAACTTCCAAACTTTTCCTAAACACATCTCCCAGCTCAGAGATCCAGAGCGTTCCTAATTTAACACCCTTTGCATATTGACCTGTAAACATCAGGGAGAACTAAATGCCATTAGCACAGGTGTGGAGTCTGGAATGAGGGAGGCTGGTTTGTCCATAGGGGCACATCAAGAGCAGCTGAGCATTGCAGAGAGAAGAGCTGAAGCACCAGTGGATCCCTGGCTGAGGTGAGATAAACCAACATTATGAAACAGCTCTAGTGACGTGAGCTTTCTCAGAGCACCTCTGAGTGTTTATCATAACTGATAAGCAAATAGCAACCTCATTACTCCTCTGTGGCAGTTCCTACCCAAGACGGATGTGATCCCCAAGAACCTACATCAAAAACCTTTAAAGCTCTGCATTGAGAACAGGCTCAAGTTGTTCCCTTTCATCCTCTCAAGAACAGACAGGCTTCAGCTGTTTGCTGCTGTATAGCAGCAGGATGGCTCAGTGGGTGCTGTGCCAGGCAATGCCCAAAATCCTCATCTTGCTGCTGGAAAGTGGCCAGAGCTGGGACTTTGGATCAGGTCAGACAGGCACAGTCACAGCTTTCCCTCCCAACGGCAGCTTGCAAGAGTCAAATGCTTTACCAAGGCACGAGCAGCTTAGAGTTCCTTGGGCTGTCACAAGAGTGAAGCTTTTCTGCTCAGAAACTGTTTTCTGGGAACTTCGTTCGTGCACAGTAAGTTCTCACAGGTCAAAGGACTTTCCTGTGACCTTAGAATGTGTTAGAAAGTCTGTCTTGCCCAGTATCCTGTCTCGAACAGAGCCAGGAACAGACAGTCACCACAAGGGTGTTAAAGAGAAAATGCAAAGTCTGCACAGACTTCCCTTGGCTTTACCTTTTGTGTGTGGAATTCCTGAAGTCGATGAGGTCAAGAAGCTGCATCCAGCTCATGAGCCCTCCCATGAACACACCGATTTGCTGAAGCAGTTTGAATCTCACTGGTATTTGCTCAGCTAACAGCCTTGCATCTCTTTCTAGGATCAGGGTAGCACCCGAGTTCCAGCAAACATCATCACCTTGGTATGAAACGCGGAGTTTTAAGCAGTTGTGAGTGCATTCTGACAGCTGTGTTTTATTACAACAACTTTACACGCAACTGCTACAACAGCATTAGCAACATCATCTACTGGGACAGCATCACACAGGCTCTGTCACCCTGGAAATGGGAATTATCAGTTGTAGATTAGGCAAAGCAGCACTGGCTGGATCCTGGCCTCAAACCCCTGGAGACTTGAGAGATCGGCTTCAATCACTGCCCCCATATCTCTCTTTAGGACTGTGGTATTTGAGCAACTTAAAGTTGCATTTCTTCTCAGGGTGAGGTGGGTTTGGCTGTAGAGGCCCAGCATGGAAACTATTTGTCTGTCTCTGAAAATGTTATTATTTTATATAGGAGTGGCATTTCAGCTCTGAAAGGATCACATGCCACTCCTGCATTGGCATCCCTCTTCTCTCCACCGAGTCCTTGTTGAGCTTGGCAAGTGCTAGACCTGTTTTTATAAATAAACCACCAGCATTCCACACAGGGCTGATTTCCAAAACGAAACCCTCACCACTAAGAAAATGCATTATTAGAAAATGGAACATAGAGATGAAGGCAGCAGAGCAGAGCTGCTCCCAGCTATGCCGAGAACAACCCAAAGTGCTCCCTTCTGCTGAGATGGATCCTCCTGGTTTTCCACCTCCTGACAGGACAGACCTACTGTCCTATCCCTCCTTAGTCCTGAATTTTATTATAGGAAGTCCTACCAAATCCTCACACAGCACTGGGAAGAACTAAAATTAATTCAATCCTTAAACACTATATTTTTAGAAGTTTTTTACTTTCCTTTTAACCTCAATTGAAGCTTGTCCTGGCAAACTTTAGGCAGCTGTGAAGAAAACCTGCAGGACCAAAGGACTTGGCAGAAGTGGCTGGAGGGCAATGACACAGTTAAACCATCATCTGGGTTTATATTCTTTACAGAACATCTTCCCAGGTATTTAACTCTCACTGCACCACAGGTAAGTAAAAAAACCCATCAAGCCAGTACAATTTCTCTGTCCTGCTGATTTTCTGAAAAACCAAGCAGCTGCTGAAGAGGTCTTAAAAACCATGCAAGAACTCAGGCTGTCTTGCCCCAGTGCAGAACAGAACATAAACAAGACAAGTGCTCAGCATCATTGCCAGGTTGGAAAATCTGAGAAGGTGGTGACAGCTCCAGTTTTGTGGCTCACTTCAAGACTCATCTACTTGGTAATCCTGTGAGTGAAGAGGAAAGTGCTCTTAGCATGGAGGAGAAAGCAGGGCTGGAAGCTGAGTTGGCATTAAAGGCAGCTACAACTGTTGCTCCCAATACTGGAAGCAGCAGCTGTTGGAACCACCAACTCTTCTCCAGGAGGGAAAAAGCCAGAGCCCCAGCAGGGAGCTGCGGGGAGCAGTGGGGTGATGCTGCAGCAGCCCTGGGTTTTGCTCAGCTCAGCTCAGCCATTCCCAGTCCTGTGCTCACCTGTCAGGGCTGCAGCTGCACCCTCAGGAGCTGTTTGTGCAGTGCAAGGTGTCAGCTCTGCTGGGGAACAAACCCAGCAGGGATACTGAGGCTGTTCTCAGCAGCTGATTCCTGCTTTCCTTCCATCCCATTCAGCTGGCACCATTCCTGCATTTGCCAGCACAGAAGTGGACAAGAGCACCCTCTAGCCTCTCCCCTCCGAACAGTAACTCCAGCTTCAAAACCATCACCATCCAATTTTTCTAGGCCAGCAAAACAGCAGATACTGAATTCACCAACTTTCTGAACCCTCAGATGCCATACATCAGATTTCATACTGTCACTAGTACATATATACCTCAAATTCCACTGTTTTAAGAGGAACAAGCTGCCCATAATCTGTGAAAAATGTCTTTTCTAACAGAGCAGATGCTTTCCAGGAGAAACCTGGAAAAGGCCCAGCAGTCACCAGATTTACAACCCTGGGTAATGCTGATTAGAACTCTGCTACCATGACCATCAGTGCACACCAAGCTGGGGAGGTGGCTCATAAACCTTAACAAAAACCATTTCTGTTCAATTCTCAGTAAGATATGGCCCAGCTCTATGCCCAGTTGTAACCACAGCCCCCAAGGATTTGTATTTATAGTGCTGCCCTCTGGGATATTGGACAGCCAGAGGTTCTCTCTCCAAGGCCTGTGATGCAGAGGCAGCACTGCCATGACCTGACTGGGGCAGTGCCACCTTCTCACACTGCTGACCTCTGCAGTGACCTATCTGAGCAGGAGGGATAATTCACCTCCCTTCTTTTCCCTCCCTTGGCTGTAGAGCTGAATCCCAAATGTTCACAGTGCACCAACTGAACCTCACCTACATCTGACCTCTAGGACGAAGCAGCTGCACACAACACTTGTTTCCATCACCCACTTTCCAAAAGCACCAAGTGCAGCAAGATGTACCAAATCACTTTTTTTTTAAGCCATCCCATCTTGGATTTTGAGCTGTTCTGCCCCCTGGCAGCAGCAGAACACACTCACACTGCTGTCTGCCTGCTCCCCTCAGGGTGCAGGGCAACCAAAGCAGGTTGGCACGCACCACTGGAGGGAAAAAGGAAAGGAGCAAGTCTGCAAATCCTTGAGGACAGAGGATATGGAGAGCAAGGAGGCTCATCACTGACCTGACTGCAGATTCTGTGAACACACAGAGCTTGGATCAGAGCTGCAGTGCCATTCCAAAGAAGTGCTTATTTACTGCTTAAGCCATACCACAGGAACACTGGGAATATGTGAGGAAATGCATGCAACTCAAGTAATTGTGAAACAGTAGGATTTCACAAATAAAACAATCAGCATTTATTGTTGTATTACAAAACACTTCATATTTTGGCAATATTTTACAGTTTATCCTCCTCCTTCTTAGGGCCTGTTGAAAAGGTATGGGGGGGGGGAAGAAGAGAGAAATGTGGAAATTAGGATTAAATTTCAATGTCTTGCTTAAAAAAAAATCCTCCCAAACCACCCCAATCCCTCCCACCAAAATAAAAATCTAGTTTCACTCAATTCCACTATCGAAAGAGGCCATGGGTGAAGCTGCAGGCAAGTTCACTATCAAACGCATCAAGAAGACAAACAAAACATTCACAGTGGTCTTCAGTATGGTCTGTTGCGTTGATCATTTCTGAAATCATTTCTGGAAGGGAAAGAAAAAAGGTTCTAAGCAAGTTAAAAAAATGAAGCAGATAACAAACAGTCCCTTCAGTCCAACATTTCTAAAATGACGTCTGTGTGCTGCTCTGTGTTTACAGAGAGCCTATCCAGAAACATTCACAAAACTCAACAGCCGGCCGGAGTGATTCTCTCTGCAAGCTCCTATCTGTAGTTCATATTTTCATGGCAGTTGCACTTGCAAATATAAACAACCTCTTTCCCACAGTCCCTATCAATCCCACAGCCAAGCAAGGGCAAAGCTCCTCTTACCTTCCTCCCATCTTGCCCCCGTAGCCACCGCCCCGGTCCCCGCCTCGGCCGCCGCGCCCTCGATAGCCCCGCTCTCCTCCGTAGCCACCTCTCCCACGGAAATCTGGGGAAAAACATGGAAGCACAGCAGCTTTTTCATAAAGATGCAGATGATATGAACACTTTAAACATTGAAGAGGTGTAGCTGTTTTTGCACACCTCCTGATGGACGTGAATCTTCCGGTCTGGGCTCACCACACTGGTTACAGGAATTCCTGCGAGCGAAGTTCATGTTGCCGCAGGACCTGGAACAGACAAGGATTCCCCAGAGTGAGCTGTGAGGATGAAGCACCCATGAAACACCCCATCCCAATTAAAATGACACTTACGGGTTAGGACAAACCCAATCACCGTTTTTGGGTTCCCCACTTCTACCCTGGAAGCCCCCACCTCTTCCATAGCCACCTCGTGAACCTGCAGACAAAATTCTGATCAGAATAAAGTTCTATGAACTGCACACGATGAACAGGTATCAAACATTGTCACTGCCTGCAGACCCCAAGGACAGACAGATCTTTCAGGTGGATGAAGTGTTTAATGCAAATATATTCCCACTATTTATTATAAATTCTTTTTCAGCAGTAAAGGGAAACCTGATCTGCTTGAATTGCCACTGGGTAAATATCAACCCACTACATGCATTAATAAAATTTCAGAAAGATTTAACAAGGTATGAGATCAGTTACTTATGGCCAGACTTAGCCACAGAACAAAAATTTAACCATAAAAGAAGTCTGGATCAATCCCAGGATACCTCTAACAAGGCACAGGGATAACATTCTTGCTTTCTGCATCACAAAATTTTGAACTTTTATACCAAATGAAGTTGCTGAAAAATCCTTTTCATCAGCCTACAGAACTGCCTGATTTCAGAACTAGAATTTGTTGGCAGCCACTGCCCAAAGCATGTTTCCTGGAAAATGGTAATGAATACCCAGTGGATTACTGACAAAACTGTACATACAGAGAGAATCAGGGAGATTGATGTGGCCTTGATTAAAGGAATCAGAAATCTAACTGCTGCTCCAGGCCAGCAGCAGCTGAATTATGCACCCTGCTTAATCCCAGCTGGAAACAGAGTATCTCAAGGCTTGGCTCTAACAAGCAAACACTCACTGGGAATTGCCCCTTATATATGTGGGGCTGGTACAGTTCACCATCCCTGTTACACTTTCTCTTTAAAAGCAACGCTCAGACAAGATCTGGAGCCTTTCCAGTTCTAAAGGAAAGCATAAATTCTGTGCTGTCCAGAAGAGATTACAGATTTTAGTTTACTTAACTGGGTTCAATCCTTATTACTCCCTTTCCTGGCAGAATCCCAGAGGCTCATATACTTGATGAATCACTGTTTCAAAGTCAACTCCTCTTTAATAAATCAATGATAGTGAAAAAGCATTTAGCTGTGCAAAAAGAAGGATTCTACAGACTTTAGTCCCACCTCGACGCCCGCCACCTCCACCTCCTCTCATGAATTCAGGTCTTCTGGTTGCAAAAGAAACTTTGATAACATTGCCATTGAATTCTTTCCCTGTGGGAGGAGAGAAGGGATCAATACAGCTCCCAACAACACAGCAGCAAGCCCAGCAGAGCAGAAGTGATTTGCACACCCCGACTGAACACAAAACTCTTGAGACACAGGGAAGCTGCAGTAAATCTTTTAGTTTTGAAAGCACTGGTCCGAAGGTGAGATGGAAACACTGATGTACTTGCTGAAGTCCCCACAAACCTACAGATATTTTAGCTTAAATGAGATCTGTAAGTTGCAATTTAAAGACATCAGAATGCCTAAAAGATTTTTGGCCGTGCACATGGGAAGTAGTTTGCATGTTTGAACTGTCTGTAATTCCACCAAGGCAACAAGGCTTTTGTACCATTCAATAGCCAGCCCAAAACTTAACTCCCAAGTCTATTTAAATGAAGTTCATGGTTTTCAGAGACTGGGTTCTTCATGGATGCAATGTTTATCACAGACAAACAGCACTGCACATGTGCCTAATATAGTCATATTTGCATTACCCTCTTAAACAAAAGTCAATTTGCATTTTATTAGCAAATACAAATATCAGACAAGCATGCCATGCCAATTTTTTTTAAGCAGTATCATTTCCCATCAGGTGCAGAGTATGACCTTTTGTTTCTCCACAGTATCACTAAAATTCTGTCAAGACACAAGGTGACAGAAGAAGGCACTTCTCCCTCACCCCCTCGAGTTTATCACTACAGGAGTGTCCCTGTATTTCCTGCAGTCTGAGGAGTTTTACATCAATATATTTCTCGGATAAATCCATAATTTTAAAACCTTGTTCTTCACGGTGTATATACAGAGCACTCAGCACAAGATTGCCATAACCATTCCCAAACTCTTAAAATGCTCCCACAACACCAAAAATATCAAAGCAACACTGCAGGGAATCCCTCCAGCTGCTAACACAGATCACAGCTCTGTTGGTCTGAACAAGAAGTGACACAAACACCACCTCTCGTACCTTGTGCATGGGTGACTGAGGTACAGCAGCAAACCCTCAGTTTCACTGCACATTTTTGGTCTAAATTACTATCTGCTGTTTAATGAAATCAGAGAAATCCAATACACACAAGAAACCATGAAATACAGGTCTTTAAGAAAAAAAAACCACAACTATAACCCTAACCAAAACCCCCAAAAAGAAACCTAAAAACCCAAGCCAAAAGCTACATAAATAGAAGCATTGGGCCTCCAAAAAGGTAATTGATTTGCTTCTTCCACTGCCTGTTAAGATTCATAAATAGCCAAAGGAACAGGTTAACTCTCACCCACCATCAAACCAGTCAATTGCTGCTTTAGCAGAAGGAGGGTCATCAAAAGATACCGTGGCTTCTCCCTTTGGCTTGCCAGTATCCTTGTCTGTGTACAGGTTTATCATGGGTTTGCCAGTCTTTTTGTTGGTCTGAAAAGAAAGGTTGTACACTTGGCATAGCAGAGACACTGGTGAAATCAGTTCAGAGCATAAACTGTAACACTAAGTCTCTTTAGTGAGAATATTCTCCTGGAGCTGACCTGCAGAAACAGAGGGTTTTGAGTGAGGGATACGGACTGGCTGTTCTTCATGAAGTAATGATGGTCCCAGTTTTAACAAAAAAATGAGGTCAAGTGCACAGAATCCTAATTTAGAATTGCAGCACCAGAAGCAGCAGTCACAGAACAGAGGCACACGTGCTGCAGTATGAGGGTGGCACAATGGATAGAGTGTCAGGGCTGTAAAGACTAAAGAAGAGACACAAAGCAATCTAAATGTCACTAGGAGAAAGGTGCTAGTGCTGCCAGCTTACAAATGAGCTGTCAGCTGGGAACCCAGATAAAATATTATCTACAACTGCTGGGGAGTCAGAGAGAACTCTGCCTTGAACGATACCAGCACATTTCCAGTGCACCAGCTCCACCAGTTCCCTTCTTTCTGACCCACAGTTTCACATACCTTTATGATACCAATCTGTTTGAAATAGTCTGCCACTTGATCTGTTGAAACGTCCTCTCCGAGTCCTTGCACGAAGATGGTGTTGTTATCAGAGTTGTCAGACTCTGAATCTGTGGAAGATTAAGCTACATTTACCGTGTGTTTTTGTGGGAGCAACTGCAGCAATATTTTGAGCTCAGCTCTGGGCTGCCCAGTAGCAGACCTTTCAATCCCAGAGACACTTTGTGTGAAATAAAAGAGGAGCAGGGGAGCTTAATTTTGAGGTTAACACCATCAACTGAGTACACTGGGCAGCTGACCTGCCTCACACCCAACATTCATGCAGCTGGGCATCCCAGCCCACCACAGCAGCGTGTGTTTTAAATAACACAAGCTTAGCAGAAGTGTGATGGCAGCGAAAGCAGCTGCTTGGCTCAAGCACATTCAGAATTCATCAGGAAATTCTTACTTGCTGCATTAACATCCAAAAATTCACATGCACTTTAATGAAATACGTTTCTTTCAAGGCAGGCATGCTTTAGCTAAGTTTCTTTTGAGCCATGGGAATTGCAGCCACATCCATCTTTCTAGACAAATATTTTAAAAGCAGTGACCTAAGAGCTACAATCCACTCCCACTCATGGCTTGTTTCCTTACCAGCATCTGATCTCGGTCCATAATCCCTTTGACCTACGATATGGGTATGACCAAAAAGAAAAAAAAAAAAGAAGGAAAGAAAAAAGACTATTTTTAGCACAACACATTCAAGTGACTTTTTTAGCAACATGAAAATATACAAAGAATGTATGCAATGCATCTAAGATCTAAGACATTAACCAGAGATTTAGAGAATATTTAGATTTAAACGTTCAACAGAAGGTGTCTGTAGGACGTTAACGTGTTCTTTAACTTGCAGCATGTGGCAGTTGCCACACTGATGCTGTGCTGGTGTTTGCTTGCAAATGCTGGTTGTCACATCACCAAGCAGTTTCCCACTTTTTTTTTTTTTTTTCTACCTCTAGTACCTTTCTAAGAAGCATTTGTAACAAAAATTAAAAAAAAAGAAAAGAAAAAAAAATAATCCGGTGAACGTCACTGTCTCCACAAATTCTTTCATGCAATTTGACAAAGTAGAAAAATCCAGTTTATTGCTACAAGTTTGGCTATTAAAACTCGTGAACACACCAGCCTCACCAAAACTCTATAATGCTTCTACTAGATAGTAACAAGATATTGGTGGCTTTTAGATTTATAAAGAATTTCCACTGAAACATTTTTGGATACTCGGCACTTACCACCGTAATTTTTGAAGCCACCACGGTCACCACCACTGCAGAGGAAAAATTGAAGAAATGATTTCTTCCTTAAGTCTCTACGTGCTGAGCCCAAGGCTCAATCTACAGTTAACTGATGACAAGTTGAGAATTACTGTCTGGCAGCTAAAGCACCATGTCTACGTTCTCCTCACTACCCGTTCATGTTCAAAGATTAAATTACAAAGAAAAAAGAAAAATCTCTCAGGGTGCTGCACTGGAGAAGAAAAGCCCTAAGGAGTATTTTAAACTAACCCATACACATGTGGTTGGTTCAATACTTTCTCCCATCCCATCAGCCAAAATAACAGCTATTCAAAACTGGGGTTTTAAACAAAAAATGTTATTTTCGTGAAGATTAATGTGGGCTTTAATTGTAGATGTAATTGCTACTGTGGAATAATTAGTACTTTAGTACTTTCCTGGAAGTCAAAAGAGCTAAAATTAATCTCTATTGTTATGCATTCATAATAGAGGGGATGAATGAGCAGAATGAGCCATTCTCTGAGCAAGGGTCTGTGGGGACCTACTGTACTACAGCACTTGGCATTACAGAGAAGGTGTGTGTGTATGTGAGCTTCAAAAGCAGAGGCCGTGAAGTTTTATTTCATTCATTCTGAAACCTGTGGCACAAAATGTAGACCAAGTTAAGAGAATACACACATCAATTTTCAAAGGTTAGAAGGGGATTTAAAACAGGTTGTTATGCCTCCAATTATGTGCATGAAAATAAACCCTCACTGTTTTTTTTGGTTTTTTTTTTTTTCCCACTGGAAAGGTTTGTACTGGAAGGATTTTTCACAACAGCATTTTTAATTGCATCCATGTTCCGAACACAAGATAATCAATACTCAGAGCCTTCAGGAAAAATACAACCACTGGATTTTTTTCGGCAAGTCAATAACCAAATGTCAGAAGGACTATCTCATATTTCCATGTACAACTGCCTGCTTGTCCTCCTCGTCCTGAGGGACACAGCTGCCACCTCAAAATCAGGCAGGATCACCTAATCCCAAGAGCTTTCTCACCAGGATAAAGGCAGTGAGAGCTCAAACCCTGCTGCAGAGAAATATCTCCAGCCTCTGGAGCTGTTGTGCCTCTTCCCCAAAGCACTTTGTGACTAGAAACCACTGCAGGTGTTAATTCCATCTGTCTGCTCACACATCAGAGTCCAAACAGGGCACCCACCAAAAGGCAATGAAGTAAAATCAGGGAGTCATTTCATTGGCACTCTGTCCATCTGTTACAGCAAATGGAAAGTCAGAAATGGAAGCTGCTGACACTTAACATTTAGGAGAGAAAATCTGCCCAAAGTGAGGACCAAATAAGGTTTTGACAGCTCATTATCAAGCCTGGATTAAGAGACACTCTTTGGAGGGTGACTGACATTCTGGGACAGTTTGGCACAACAGATAATATCACTTTTACTGGGACTTTCCTTAAAATAAATTTTTGCTGCAAATTTTATTGCTGTTCCACAGAAGAAATCTAAATGCTAAAACTCAATGTTGTTTATTCATTAATTCACTCTGCTCATTAAAGATTTTACATGCAACATCAGTGCTGGTCTTTACTCAAAGCCGTCTGTTTTCAAGGACTGATGATTAAAAAGACAATGGTGATGATAAAAGTTGCTGTAAATACCTTTCTGCCATCTCCAATTCACTTCAGCTAAAAAAAAAAACTTCATTATGACACAACAATTTTTAGTAGGATGCTTGTTTTTCTGGGATTTTAACTCAGAAACAACAACAGTGAGTAATATCAACCATTTAAATGTTATGAAAAATTTCCAACTCCAGATTATGGTCCCAGCTCATCAGCAATATCCAGAATAAATAGATTTTTTGATGTGGAAGTGTATGGCAGTTAGAAAATCCCAACAAGCTAAAAACTTATACAGAGTAAGTTTGTGTCAACACATCCAGGATTTTGCTGGAAGTGAGGGTTTTGTAGGATGCTGGGGTGAAAGTGTGTGCACCATAATCCTGAGAAGTTGGAGTTGAATATAGAAAATGTAAAGGAAGTTACAGTCCAATGCCTTAATTCTGTGATACAGCAGTTCTGCCCCCTGCATTAACGAGAGCAATCAGCAATTTTAATTAGTTTTTTAATTAATGTCTACAGAAATACGTTTTTGCCCAAGTATGCCTCAGCATGTTGTCTTCTGCTTAGTCTCACATGACCAACCCAGCAAAAATCTGGAACAATCTGCTGATAGATACCTTTGATGATGGATGGATGCTTTCCTACGTTTTTATGTGGCATTTGATATGTGATTTATGAAGCTGCAGTTTGTTACCTTCCTGCAATTGCTGGGCAAATCTGGCCAAGATTCCCTGGGATCAGGCAGATACCCTGCAGCAAGTCAAACACAGAAATCCCAGGCAGCTGATGCCACAGCCTCAGATTTACCCCTCACTGAGACCCAAAATTCAACCTCAGCGACTGAATTAGTTCCCACATTATTGCCATAAAACATGTGGAAATTACAACTGCAGCATTTCACAGCCCACTGCTTTACCAGGCCTGCACACAGACCTCAGAGATGTGTGCCCAGATGGATTCTGCAGTCTTAATGTCCTATGTTAGAAACATGAACAGGCAGTTAAAATTCAGCAGTGCCACCAGCTAAGGCAATAAATAAGAAGCTGAACTGCAGTGACAAGGCACACTCAGTGTGTGAACTTGCTGCTATGAAAGAGAAACCCTCAGCTGTTCTTTTTTCCCCTATTCAATCACAGATTTATCATCCCCTACTAGTCTGTAACTGGACTTCATCTGGATATTGCTTAATCCACCTGGGAACAGCTCTTTAAATTGAAGCACAGGTAATATGGGGAGCTCAACATACAAGAAATGCAGTTTTATAAATATCAGATACTGGCAGAAGCAGCACTAAGAATTCAGGGACCCAATTTCAGCCTCCAATGTATATCTGTCTCACCAAGTGTGTCCCTAACACCTAAGAGTGTATTTTACAAACAAGAAAGGAATATTTAGTGCACCAACAGTCACTGACAGATGGGGGTTTTTTTCCCCTTGCTTATATTTATTGCCTCTGTTCACATTTTTCCAAAGTCTCCATAAGGCTAAGCTCAAGCATTATCTGTCACAAATCAAAATATTAATTCTGAACCCAAACCACAGTTGTAAAACACATCTGCACTACGCTGTAGTTTCTTTATATCACACTAATTCCCACTCCTAATAGCTGACACAACAATTAAGCTGCATAGGTAGCTTTTGTTTATAGTAGATCACCATAAACCTGCACAAGAGATAAAAAATAATCTGTGCTGAGCAAAACCAGGATTTCTAGGACAAATCCTAGCACAATGGCAAATCCTTTTTAAACTGCATGTCTGTGCTTCCCCCAGCACAGTCTGTGTGAGCAGAGCCAAAAGCAAAGCTTCTCTCACCTGCTTTGTCTGCTCCTGTGTTTCCCACTTCTAGCTTTAACCAAAACAATTCAGTCCCCCAGCCACTGTAACCATTAATTCCTTGTTTTTAAGATGAGGGCTCTAAAAACCTTGGGTGAATATCTTAAAGTAGAACTATGCATTCTCAAGACCTGCTGTTCCTGTTTTCTAACCAAGAGATGACATTCTTCTACTCTGACAGAAAGGGAAATATTTTACTTCTTAGCCAGAATAAAATTAGTGAGATAATCAAATTTTCAAGCTTCAAAACAATAGGGTGGAGAAATTCTACTAAAATCCCAAAAGATGAAATTCAAGACCATTAAAAAAAAATCTCAAGGATAATTCTGAAACCTAAGCTAGTAAAACTAAAATGTGAACTTACATGAGAAAATGTGTGTTCTTTACTGGACTAATATCAGCTAAAAGATCTGAACAGGAATTTCTCAAAGGGTATTTTCTTCTCAGTGCTGGGTGACTTTGCACTGGCACAAAAGAAAAACGAGTGCTGAAAGCATTAGGTACAGGACATGTCCAAATCCTTCTGGTTTTCAGAATAAAACTACACCTCTAAAGCTGCATCAGGTTCTCCCTGTGTCTAAACGTCAGTCGAGGAAGAATTATAATCAGCTAAGAACAAGAGATTCATTCATTGAGGTCCCACATTTGATATTAATTTGTAAAGTCAAGCAGCCATTTTTTACACGTTATTTTCTAAGCACTATGAAAGTCAAAGCCTACGTTATCCTTATTCCACCCCCAGAAGTGTTCAAGACCAGGCTGGAAGGAGCTCTGAGCACCCTGGGATAGTGGAAGGTGTCCCTGCCCACAGCAGAGGGTGGAACAAGGTGATTTTTGAGGTCCCTTCCAACCCCAAGGCATTTTGGAATTCTGTGATGACAGCATCATTAAAGTACCTGTGCAGACACGATTTTTAAATTATCTCCTGATGGCTATGGAATTTTCATGGTTTAGCATTAAAAGGGGACCAGAACAACCGACAATGGTGGCTACTGCAGATCAACCTGATATTCCTACACGTATTTTCCCCCAAGAAATAGATAAATAAATAAGAGAAACCCAAGAGTATAAGTCCCCCAAAGAAACCCTGCCCTTAAACCCCACATTTTCACAGGACTGAACACGATTTCTTACCTTATTACAAGTTATTTTCCCCTTCATTACAGAGTTTGTTATTTAATTTAATCTTTCAGACTTTTCTAATAAGCAAGTCTGGTAAATACATATGTCAGAAGGAGAATCCTGTCACAGCTATGCAAACAGACTGAATAAAGATGTATGACACTGTGGTTCCAAAAATATTCCACAAAAAATACCATTAAAGCCAACATCACTTAACAGAAGCAGCCAGAATTCCTGATAAATGCCTTCCCACTCTCCTGAAATTTCCTCCACTTCTTTATATTCACTTCCCCTCCTCTTTCCCTTCTTTTGGTTTCCCAGTTCAGTGAAGCTCCATGACCTACATGGATGTGTGAGCAAGTGCTTCCTTACATTTTGGAAAAATATGGCAAGAGGCTTTATTTTCACAGACATTGATACATTCGACTTTATCTTGCAAAGATCCAAGTTTGTTTCAAAGTGACAAAATCTATCAGCAGTGTGTTTTTTGAAGCTCACATTCAATGCTATTATTGGAAAGGGCTTGGCTAAAAAGGTTTTTTTTAAAAAAACAGGTTTTTTTAACAGGAATACAAAAAATCCTCATTCACAAAGAAAATCTAATTTAAAAAGAAGTTTAGTTCTAAGTGAAAATTAAAATTAACTTAGAAATTATTTCGCTTGTTATTTTTGTTTTATGCGAGGTCCTATACATTATAGAATTCTTTGCTATATATATTTATGTTTATTTTTAGTATATAAATTTCTCTTTATTATAAAAAATATTACAGAAAAATAAATATGCATTAAGTTTATATTATATAAAACCCCAGCAAACATAAAATAACACTGCTATGATTTTCTAATTGTGCTACCACACCTAATTAGAAGAGGTAAGATCCTCCTACATCATCATAAACAAACCATTAAGTACAATTTAGGAGCATCTCAGAAGCAGACATATTTTAAATGTGATTTAAAAATAAATACCTTTAAAAGTAACCAAGCAGCGGATTATTTTATTTAAATCAGATCGGTTCCAACAGAAAACACTGTATATAATGATAGAGTTTTTCATCAGGAGTTTAGGAATAACTCAGAGCTCTGCAGCCTTTTGAAGGGTAAGTGGTGCTGACAAGCAACACCTCAAAGCTCTCTGGAAGCTTCAACGCTCCTGCCCTGCCTCAGTGAGCCCTGTGCACCCCCAGCCACTCAGAGGGACACACAGGGGAGCCAGTTGTGTGAGTTATTAATAAATAATGTGTCATATGTTTAATTCAGCAGGCTTGAAAGCCAAGGTCCTAATCACAGACCTCTGCATGAAATCATCTGCAAGCATGGAATTAAATATGTGCATAAATTTTCTTGACAGAGCAGGGCCTGAGGCAATGGGGAAAGGGGTGACAGCATTGTTAGTATTTCAGATCTGCCCAAAATAAACGTGTTTAGACTGACAAATAAATCAATAAGGAAATATGTGTATCTTAATACAAGTTTAAAACTGAAGAAAAGCAACAAAGAACAAGTAATGTTAACTAATAAATTATTCAAAGCCAAAACACTTCCCTGGTAAAATGTGAGCTATCTTAGGTAAGAATTTTATACACTTTTCTCAATCACTGGCTGCTGGTTTTCTCATCACTGAAAACAAGAGATGGGCTGGGGCAGTTTTGGTATTGCAACTCAGGCAAATAAAATGCAGCTGTGTGTCAAAACAATCAAATGCTTGGTCTCAATCTATGTGAATCTAAAAGCTGCTCCCCGAGGCAAAACCCATTTCTGTGCAGTGCAGAAAGGTTTAATTTTAGAAACCTCTCAGTTTTGGAAATCTAAACCTGAACCACCTTAAGAACAGACATATAATAAACAAAAATGAAAACCAGCTAAATAATAGGAAACAAGGGTAAGGAGCTGCAGGCACTGGAATGAGATCACTTACCTATATCCAGACATATGACCTCTTCCATCCATGTCATATCCCCCTCTACCTCCTCCCTGTGACCCGCCATATCCTCTATTATCTTCTCCATACCTGCTCTTTTCACGGCGATCATCTGCGAGAGTGAGTCAAACCAAACGCAAGAAGTCAACTGTAGTGCAAACTGCAGCAGGGAAAATTCACACCCTGGAATTCCCACCTCCTCTTCATTAACTCTGCCATTTACATCTGAGATCTATCAACTCCTAAATCTCTCTGAAGTGCTCCGTGCCAAAAAGGGGGAAAAAAAACCAAACCAAACTTTGATGCATTATCTCCCTTTGCTTTTCAGGGTCACTAAGTATATCAGAATGTAGAAAACACTCTGTAATTACAATCCATTTACCAAACATTAAACACATCTTGTGTAAAATATACTTTCCATTGGACTTCCATACAGCCCTCCCAGCTTGCAAAAGACATCACTGAAGACAGAACAAGGATAAATAGAGTGGGTTGTGCTGCTGGTGTGAAGTTAATGCAAAAAAAAAAAAGGCTTCATCTTAAACTTCTCCTTCTATCTCACAATTCACCTACACAGCATAAAGCTGGAATGTGAAGTGCAAAAGCTCTTCATGGCTGATCAAGACATGTCACCCTCGTGCAGGGAAAGGGTTCAAAATAGCCTGGGAAAAAAAAATCCATCAAGAATTTGCAGAACTCATGGACAGAGACTCTGCAAGGCTGTTCTAACATACTTAAATCCAACCACTCTGGGGACACAAGAGGTTTTAATCTTCCTATAACATAAGTTTTGAAAGTCTTAACAAATCAAACATCCCCCATGAACATCAACATGGAAAAGAATTTAACCATTTATCACACCAACTGCTGCAGAAGGAAATCCAATCATTTCACAGAGCTTCTGCTCAATTCTATTAGCCAATCCTGAATTCAAGCTGCGAATTTTACCTTGGTTGTTGTGGCTATAGCTTCCCTTCTGAGACTGGTAGGATTGCTGGGAGTGGCCATATGAACTTTGGTGCTGGTTATAGCCTGACTTTTGGTCATAAGAGCTCTGGTGGCCATAGCCTGACTGCTGGTCATAGGAGCCTTGGTGGCCATAGCCCGACTGCTGGTCGTAGGAGCTTGACTGCTGGTCGTAAGAGTCTTGGTTTTGTCCATAGCTTGACTGCTGGTCGTAAGAGCTTTGGTGCTGACCATAGTTTGACTTTTGTTCATAAGAGCCTCTTCCACTTAAAACAAACAGAATTTGAATTAATAGCTAAATGTTCACAGAGCAGAGAGCAGATTAACAGCTGGAAATTCGTGACATTGCTAAAAGGTCCTAATTGCAGTTACCTTGTTACGTAACTTAGGAGCATCACCCCCCTCACATGTCCCAGTCCAACATTTGCTTTTCCCCCTCTCCCAGTACCATCCGTGGCTGATGGAGAGCCTGTCACCTGCTAAACACCAAATCCTTCCCTCTGGGCCTGCAGGCCAGAGCCTCAGTGCCCATGTTGTACAGTGCAGCTGAGACTTGCTGCCTAAAAAATACCAACATTTGGTTTTTACTGAATTGCAACTTCTCTTCTTCTGGGCATTCTACAATTTATCAAGAATCTTTCTAACTGTTCTGGTAACATACCTGTGGTTCTTCTCAGTTCAGTGCCATCTACACTATCCCAGCAGCCCTCACCAGAAACACTGACCAGTATCACATCCAGGATACTCCACCACAATGCAGCTCTACATTCCGAGAGGGAGCCATAAAACCTTCTCTAATATTAAGATTCATAACTTTAGAGCAACCACAAGGGAATCTCACCTACACCACACTTGCCTAAGCCACTTCAGCATCTGAAGCAGAAATGGAAGTATTTTGAAAATCTAGATATATGAGAGGATAGTTCTCTCAGCCTTTCATGGCAAGGCATAATATAGATTTATGAGAAATAAATTGCATCCAGGGAACACTGGCTGTTACTCATTCCTTTGTTTCCCCCCAGATACTTAGTTGTGCCTTAGCTGCCTTATTTTTTCAGTAACTGAAAAGAATCTCTGACTTCTGTCACCCTTTCTTCTCTTCCCCCTCCCTGCTTGTACCCTTTTTCAAAAGATGAGGCACTAGATCTGCCACTCTCCAGTCTTTGGCAATTTTACTTGGTAGTGAAAGTATCTCAGAAAAAGGGAAAAAAAAAAATACAAGAGCCTCCAGAAAGTTTCCAGCAGCTTTTCAAAGCACTTTCAGATGCAGTGCACTGGGTCTAAGCAATCCCAAAATATCCCAGCTGTGTAAATACCATTTAATCTGCTCTCCCCCACTTCTAGCCTAGATCTCAGCTTTACCCTTGCTAATCCCAGTGGTAAACAGCTTGTGAAGATTTTTGTTATTATCTTCGCTTCAAAAAAGTCAGCTCTGCTTTAGCCTTTGCACCTTTACCAACACAGGAAGCACTTTTGATAGCACCCACTATTTGCTGTCCTCCCTTGGCTCCCCTAGGATGTGACAGCTGCCCTCTTCAAAGCTGCTACCTTCTCCTTATTTGTTACAACTTCTCTACACTGAGAGATTTCCCTTCAAGGTCTTTTCCTCATTTTCTAGATCACAACTTGTTGGAGGACCTACGTGCTGTATTTTTATTCTACTGAACACCTACAGAGTTAAAAACTACATTATTACCTCTGCACAGCTCTAACAAATACTCAGAAAACACAGCAAAACAAAACTTAATTGTGGAGCTGCCTTTTTTATGGAAGCAAAAATGACATCTGAGTGAAAGCATCTATTGCTGGCACATTAAGATTTTTTTTTTAATATTAAAATGTTTTATAAGAACTACAAAACCAGAAACCAAGAAGAGGTTTGCTCGAGTCCAGGCTGTTTTATCACCTTGCACAAAATACAAAACCATTTGGACCTTGGACACAAGAATGAAGTTTAGTACTGAACAGAGTGTTTAAAAGAGGTCACATAATCCTCAGTAAAGCTCTAACACAAGCAGTAACCTCGGGGTGGAGGTACAAAGCTTGTGAGGTAGACAGTGAAGGTATTCTAGCATTAAGTGGCCTTTTCAATCATTCTGAGAAGTTAGGTTGTATTTTCCAACATACTTTCAAAGTTGTATCATTAATCCTCCTGCAACTGAATCCAATACAACATCACAAGTAAAATACATTTGCAATAGCAGAGGGCAGCATGCATGTGCACATTTAATTTTCTGATGAGGATATAAACCCACGATGTTCTGAGAACTCTGCTTAGCTGGAAAACCAAAATATAATTCTCAAATGACATTTTTGAATCCTTTCTCTTTCGAGAAAAGGCATTCTGAGCCAGATAAGCAGCCTGCAATCTGAGAGCAGCGAAGAGGTCCCTTGCTAAGAGCTTATTTGAAGTTAATAAAAGAGCACTGTAAGTTTATACAAAAGAATGTGATTGGAGAGGGATTTGATAGGTCTTTCTCCCAATCAAAACACTCTGCCAAGTCCATTCTTCACTGCAGCCACGATCCAAAGACTTTCTAAAGTCTACGTCCCCATACAGCTTGACTTCAAAACAACTTCCCCCATCTCCTTACACACAGAAATATTCTTCCTGTACCTCCTGTCCTTTCAGACATTAAAAATGTTTCAAGGATGTGGATCTTCAAATATTTGTCTTTTTCTCAGCAATGCTAGCAAGAAATATTATAGCTCTAGTCCAGAATGCACAACTACTAGACAATACTTTAACTAGATACTGATAAACTCAGCCTCCTTACCCTCTGGATGAGCCTTTCTGCTGCCCCTGGCTGCCATAGGACTGCTGGTTGTATGAGCTCTGATTCTGATTTTCATAATTGGATTCATCATCGTATCCCTGGGAATCTTGTCCATAACCTGGAAATGGAGGAAGAGAATTTTTAGTCAATATTCACCTTTTAGATCCTGCCAATGAATGTAACAAGCTAGCCAAACCTGATTGATTTTGTCCATAGTTCCCATGATAGCTTCCATAGTTCTGTCCATAGGAGGAATTGTCTCCACTCTGCCCATAACCAGAATATCCCTGTAATTTCAAGAATGTACTCAAATAAGTGTAACTTCCACAGCAGTAAATTACAGTTTTCCTTGGCTAGACACAACTGCAAACATCAAGCACAGCTGAGACTGGAATTCTTCCTGGCCCAGGAACAATTATTTTCACTCAAGGAACATCTGCTTTCAAAGCCACAAGGTTTTTTTCAACATACCTGTCCTTGTCCATAATTCTGACTGCTCTGATTGCCATAGGATGAATAGCTGGAAGAGAAAAATGGATTTAGGAAATGCTTAGAGTGTCCTCCACACAGGTTGGAAAGTAAAGGTATTTTTGGTATCTTTAAGCCTCTCTTTATTCCAAAATAGGTGTTTCATCAAAGCACTGGAGTTCCAGACATATTAAAACTGCATCAATGAATTAATGGTTGACTGTCAGAAGCCAGAAGAGCTTATTTTAATTTCTGCTGTGTTTCAAATATAAATTTTAAGTACATGAAACCTGAGTTTGCTGTAATTCTATATTATACTTACTCGTTACTCTGCCTCTTTTAGCCTTAATGAGCTGACAGAAGAAGCAGGTGCTGAAACTCATCGTATGAGATACAAACCCAAACTCAGGCAGTGCTACATGCACAAAACCTCATGATCTTCATTAGCACAGGCAGCATTAGCCATGATTTTTATACTTCCATAAAAACACTTGTCTCACTGATTAAAACATGCCCTGCAGCCTTGGGCCATATAACAAATATAACCTTTGGCTAAAATCTTAGTGGACAGCTTAAGGCAGTCACACAAAAAGTATTTCTCTATATTTATGTCATTTCAGAAGTTCTTACTATTACAGAGTGTCATTCCAATTTCCATCCATTTACATTACATGATTATTGTCTCCTTTTCAGGAATCCAGACTGATTTTTCATGTTTTATAAGACATCCTGAGAGAGGCCCAGGTGCAAGCTTTCTGCATCCTTAACTCCAAAAACCTATCAATGCTCTGTCCTGAACAATCAGCCATCACGCTGGGAGTACTAAATGGTCTTTTAGTTTGCAGATGTAATTGCTAACAGCAAAACAAAAATCCTCACATACCTCTGCTGGCCCCCAGACTGACTGTAACTTCCAGAATCTAGAAAAAGAAATAAGTCATATTGAGAATTTCCAATGAACATTTTAGTCTCTACTTATTAGAGGAGGAAATTTAGGGAGAGGGAGAAAGGTTCAAGTACACTGGATATGACAACTATTATCCCTGCAGAATGAAGCTTCCTCTTTATTAACAAAGGAGAAAATATTAAGACTGGAATGACAGCAGCACAGGGTGTGGGGGACACAACACACTTGGAAATGTCCCTTGTGAAGGATCTGAATCCTGTTTTCAAGGAGTCATTTCAAATACCCAGAACTGGTACAACCCCTCTAATGGCCATCATCAATGAGCAGAATGCAGCAGCTTAATTAATCAGGCAAAACTAAGTAGGTCAGTGCAGCTGAACCCCTTTTTGGGATGCTCTAAGAAAGCTGTGCTGAGCTAAAGGGCACAAATGCAGGCAGAATGGGAGATGGAACATCAGGGATGGAGGAGCCACAACACTTCCCTCTGCTCATGCTGCAAACCCAGCTGAGAGCTCAGCAGCACGTGACAGATGCAGCACACAGAACACACACACACACTGCTCCATCAGCCTCACACCCATCCCAATCCCAGCCCTGCAGAGCATCCTCACATCCCACCCTGCACTGCCCAGCTTCCATCCATCTCACTTCATGGCCAGGAGCCTCAAACTGCTTCAAATCTTCTTGTCAAAACCCAAACGTTCTGGGTAAGTCCTGCAATTTTTCCCTTCAATCACTCCGAGAATTTGTATAAATACTCTCATGCCATGGTCTAATAAAATCTACCAGGAACTTCTCATCCCAATTTCACCCTTTCCCCCACATTCCCTCTCCAGCCTTTATCCCCAGAAGCGCCGAAAATGCTGACAATGAGAATTAATTACAAGGCAGGGTAAATGTCATAAATGGCTGCAACCATTTTCCAATCAAAACACTCATCAGATGCTGAATCTGCTCATCATTCCTCCCTCAGCCGGTTATAAATCCAACCCTGCCAGTGGTTACACAGACACTTCACCAGAGCTTTGATGAGGGCATCACCTGAGGTGATGGATGTGAGATGGGGGGGGGGATCACCCGAGATGTTCAGACACAAAGCAGCATTTTTAATGGCAAAGTATCTCCTCAAAGCAACACAAAGTATCAAACGTCATATTCTGTAACAGAAACATCTACCAAACGCTAACATGAGATGAAAGGAGGTTAAATTTCACATGTCCTGTAAAGCAGCTTCTCTTAGATGTGAATTTTTCCTCCTTTTGCACTGCTACACAAATATTTCATTGCATTTTCATATTGAAAAGCAATTAAAAACCCAACGTAGAGGTGCAATTCAAGTTTGTTTTTAAGGGGTAAGGTAAAATTTTTACATTTAAATGTAAAAATGTTTCCATTTAAATTATCACAAAGACTACTGTTAAATAGGAAACCACACTGTGAAACATGGTTGTGGTTTAACTCTAACATTTATATGCTATTAATGCTGCTAATTAAACAATATTAATGGTTGTATCAGAAAATTCTTGAGTAAGGATGTAACTAGCTACAAATTTAAGAACTGCACTTAATCTCCTTAGCTTCTCCCTAACAAACTCCCACCAAACCACAACATTGTGGAAAAAAAATTGAAAGCAACCAGATAAGGAGCTTCTAAAACATGAAAACATGCAATCAGAGGAATTTCCTTTATTTATACATTTTTCTACATCCTCTGCTGGACCTCTTACAACCTTCTGATCGATTTATTTTCGTGGGCTCAATGGGGACAAGAGTCTGCAATGATTTTTGGAAATAACAGTTTATTCTGGAAATTCCTATGATTTTTTTTTAATGTTTAAAAAGTCCATGGAAAGATTTCCTGTTGATGAAGTGGGACATAGCAGCCTAATCACCATGAATAAACTCAAGGG
The DNA here is from genome assembly GCA_008694505.1 of Cyanoderma ruficeps. Taxonomy (NCBI): domain Eukaryota; kingdom Metazoa; phylum Chordata; class Aves; order Passeriformes; family Timaliidae; genus Cyanoderma; species Cyanoderma ruficeps. Next base: position 1,076,030 of record VZDJ01000038.1, on the reverse strand, counting down.
GTTTATTCCACTCAGGATAGGTTTATTCCTCTCAACAATCTGCTGTGTACATTTGAAAACTGGGGTTCTCTTCTGAAGTAATTCATATAAAGAAGCAGCATTGCCTCTCAGTATCCTCCAAAGAAAAAGAACATCATGTTTGAACATCACTAAAAACAGGGGAGACACTCAGGTGGCTTGACTGGTCAGCAGCTGACAGATGGGGGGAAAGTGGATGTGGTTTCCTGCCAAGCTTTATTCATTTAGTAGAAAAATACATGATTTGGACTCATTTTAATACCTTTGGACACATTTCCTTTTCCTGGTCCGTAACTGCTCTTGAAGGAAAGGATTCCTTTCCCAGCCCTGGCTTTGTTTGTATTGTCTATCACACACACGCTGCACGAGACAACGCCAAAATGGCTCGACCACAACAAAACATGGCTCGCTCCACAAAGCACGGCCAGCCTTGGGATTCCTCCTCCCACCCTGGGATACAGGAGCATTCACACCTAGCCAAGGCTTCACAGGGGCAGCACTGCCCGGGGACCCAACCTCCCGCACCTCCAAGGGGATGAAGAAACAGCACATTGTGCTCGGAGAGGCCCCAGGAGAGGCTGGGCTGTGTCAGGTCACCCGGGAGAGAGGATTCGGCTTCTTTGCTCAGCTAAAGCCCCCCGCTGGAGAGCAATCCCAGCCGGGGGGGGGTTAAGCCCACAGCGGGGGGCGCGAAGCACTCCCAGTTCCCCCAGTGTGAAGAGCACAGAGGGCAGAGCACAGGCAGCACACAGTGGGACACAAAGGTGACTCGCCTGCTGCGGGGTGGGGAGGGCATTTCCCATGCTAAAGAGGGGCAAGACCCAAGGGAGGGGGTGCCTGCATCCCATGGGGGGTGCTGATCCAAAGGGAGAGCACAAAAACCATGTGATGGAGAGGGGCACGACCCAAAGGTGATTCACATCTCACACCGGGATGGGATGTGGGGGAACCCACAACCCAAAGTCGGGGTCTACACAGGGAAAGGGCTGTGACCCAAAAGGGGAGAGCTTCCATCTCACACCGGGAGGAAGGGCACACGACCCAAAAGTGGGGGGAGCCTACAGTGAGGGACATGAACCAAAATGAGGCCCAAATCCCACCCACGGGGGATACACGACCCAAGGCGGGAGAGGCTACACTGGGAACTATGAACCAAAATGGGGTCGAGACCTCACACCGGGAGAATGCAGCACAATCCAAACGGGGGCTCACACATGCCGTGGGGGGCCTAGACCGCAAAACGGGGGGGCTGCACCCCACGCACCATCCGGGCACAAGACCCCAAAGGGACCCTTGGCCCCAGGGCCCCCCCACTGCGACACGGGTGGGGGGCGCGCCCGCCAGGCCACGCCCCCGCGCCTAAAGGGGCGTGACCCGAGCGGCTCGCGCACCGGGGCTCCCCGGGGAGGGGGCGTGGCCTCGGCCGAAGGAGGCGTGTCCACGGGGGCCACCGGCGGGGGCGTGGCTCCCCTCCCCCTCACCGAGCGCAGGGGGTGGGGGGGGCGTGAGGGAAAAAGCGGGCGCGTCCCCCGCAACATGGCCGCGGCCTTTCCCACATGCGCCACATGGCGCTCGCGCCGCCCGCCCTCCCGCGCCCCACCGCGCCCGCGCTCGGTGGCGGGAAACGGAGCCGCCGCTGCCCGCTGAGCCCGGCGGGGCTGGCGGCACCTACCCGAAGCCATGGCGGCGGCGCTGAGGGGCGGAGGGAGCGGAAGGAGCGCAGGGACCGACCCGCCCGCCGCGCCGGCCGCGCGCACACTGAGGCACCCGCAGCTCGCGCGGACTGCGGGGCCGGGCGGCCAATCAACGCGCGCGGCGCCTACCACTCGCCGGGGAAGCGGGGGGGGAAGGGCCGTGCCAAGGTACAGCGGGCGGGGGGGCTGGGGGGGGATTGTACCAAAGGGAAGGGGTGCCAGGCTGTGCGAAGGCAGCGGGGATCGCGTCAAAGGAATAAATTAATTTGATTAATAAAAGTGCAGGGCATGGTCAGGGTGCGCAGAGGGAAATGCGGGGGTTGCACGCCCGGCTTTCCGCACCAGCAGCCCCCCCATTCCTCTCAGTACCCCATTTGTGCATCACCAAGTATGTGCTATCGTATGTAGCAGATGCTAAATGGAGTTAGAGAAAACATCCAAAATATGGGTCTTAAAGAAAAAATAAGGAAGCGTTTCTGTGTATCCTAAAAAGCCAAATATCATCTTGGAGAATGGTTTTCCAAAGAAAGGGAGGGGGTCATGATCTTGGGAGGCACTTCTGTGAAACGTGAGGGTTTGCTTTAGAAAGAAGAGTGATGAACTGAGAAGACAGCAAAAGCAACGTTGATTATTTAATGTGATTATTTTTAGAAGTTGTCTTTCTTGTTTCACATCATACTACCTTCTTGTGAGACTTGGGAAGTTGGCAGTTGCACCTTTCTGTCTAGGGACAGCCTGCACAGGCACCCAGAGAACAGTGAGGTTTTACCCTGTGTTTTTAATTTTACAAGCAGCGAGGAGCTTTCTCTGATTTCAGCTGAATGGTTTGAGCAGATTTGCAGAGAAGTTGGGCTGCTTCTTTCCCCCCTGGGCATAGCAGCAGGAGGCAAATCCCACTGCCACAGCCGAAAATAAGTTTCTGCAAAACAAGCAGTGACTGGAATGATTAATTAAAGAAAANGAGAGATAGAGAGAGAGAAAGAAAAAAGAAAAAAAGAGAGGAAAAAAGAGAGGGGTTGAGCTCCCTGCCTGTCTTAAGGTTTCTCCTTGAGAAACTTCATCTCCTCCAGCCACGATGTCTTCTACTGCTCTGTGAGCCTTTCTGTGATAACCTGGGACCTCACAAAGGCTGCCCGTGCAATTTTGGGATTAGGGCAGATCCCAAATAATGCTCCCTAGCCAGGGGGTGTGGGGTTTTTTGCTCTGAGTAGAGCTTCTTGGTGTTTGTGCATTCCTCAGGGACTGAAGGCTTCTCAAAAGTGGAAAATTGAATTAATTCAGAGAGAGTTTCAGGCTTATGTGTCTGTCTTCCTGCTGATAGATCTCTGCTGTGGTCCCAACCAAAAACTTCGAAGCTGAGATGTGGGAAAAACATCAGCCCTCCAACCCTCTGCCCTTTCCCCTCGGCTAGAAATGATCCCAACTGCTTCAAATCCTTCTCCACGTTGCAAAATCAGAGGTGGCGTGGGAAGGTGGGTTTCTTCTGATCCTTCCTGTGTAAATGAGACCTCACAAGGTGGTGACCTCTAAGGTCCCTTCGAAGGCAATCCAAATCCTTGCGGGATCCTATGAACCAGCAGCCAGGGCTGTGGGCACACAGCAGAGTTCTCAGGATCACTGTGGGTTAGAAGTGACCTCTGCAGATCATCCAGTGCAACCCCTCTGCCAAGGCAGGGTCACCTAGAGCAGGTGACACAGGAACATGTCCCGGTGGGATGTGCAATTTTCTCCTTTTGTGCAAATATTCTCTTTTCCTACTGCAATATCCACAGCTACGTCCCCAGCTGCAAGCTCAGAACCAGGTGCAATTGTGGTTAGTGCTAACTGTATAAAGCCAGCCAATGGTCATGGTCACAGGGCAGGTTTACACTTCTCCCTACTTCATCATCTCCTTATGTCCACGAGACCTGCAAGAAGTTTGGTATCTTCATTTTTGAGCTGTCAATTCCTCTCCTAGACCCGACTAGAACTGGACAGACGATTAAGCCAACGTTCTGGGGAACTGAGGGCAGACAGTGCACATAATGCCAGCCACACACAGGTTTTTGGTATGAGCACAGCAGGAGCAGCTGCGGTGTGGACTGTCCTCTCCACCTCCACCCATCACACCTGCAGGGAAGCACTCAGCCTTCGAGGCCCGTGTCCAGTTCTGGGGCCCTCAATTCAGGAAGGACATGGAGGGGTTGGAGCATGTCCAGAGAAGGGAACGCAGCTGGGGGAATGTCAGGAGTGGCTGAAGGAGCTGGGAGGGCTCAGCCTGGAGATGAGGAGGCTCAGAGGGGACCTTTTGTGCTCTACAATTATCTTACAGGAGGTTGCAGCCAGGTGGGGGTTGGGCTCTGCACCAAGGGACAGGGTGAGAGGACACAGTCTTAAACTGCATCACTGCAGGCTGAACTTGAGGAGGAATTCCTTCATAAAGAGGGTGATTAGACATTGGAAGGGCTTCTCAGGGTACTGGTGGAGTCCCCATCCCTGGAGGTGTTTATGGAAACACTGAATGTGGCACACAGTGCTCTGGTCTAATTGACATGGTGATGTTCATCAGTCACGGAGTGGACTCGGTGATGCCAGAGATCTTTTCCATCCTGATTGACTCTCAGATTCCCAGCAGCCAGACCCCGCGGCTCGGGGCAGTAGTGCCTGCAAGGCTCTAGATGGGCCTCCCACACTCTGGGGTGGCCCCCTGAGGGAACACCCGCCTATAACCCAGCCTTGGGCGGGCTCCCAGCGAGACCTCACACCTCTCTCTGCGATATTTTTCCCTTGTGAACACGGAAAAGATAACAACAATCAAATAAAAATTCAAAAGGGGGAGGAGGGAGAGAGAAAAAGAGAGCGAGCGCGACCCCAATCTCCATGGTAACGACCCCGCAGCGCCTCCTGTTGCCGTGGTAACGGCCAGGCCTTCCGCCGCCGGCCGGAAGCGGCGGGCGCGCGGGGCAGCAATGGCGGCGCCCTCAGCCCCGCCGGCCGCCGCCGCCCTCACGGTGCTGCTGTCGGTCGGTGCCTCCGCGCCCGGGCTGCTGCGGGGTGCCCCTGCCGCCCGCTCCGCCGCCGCGCTGAGCCCCGCCGCCCTGCACGACGGAGAAGGTGAGCAGGGCCGCCGGCGGGCGCAGCCGCTGCCTGCTTGGTCCCTCTGCCCACCCCATTCCGCGCTTTCCCCAAATCCCAGCGGAGCCTTTGTGTCCTCTCTCTCCGGGTCTTCCCCAAATCCCAGCGGAGCCTTTGTGTCCCCTTTCTCCGGACTTCTTGTCCTGCCCTGATCCCCCAGCCCCCAGCTGGTACGCCCCTAGCCCCCATTTCTGTGAATTTCCTCAAGCCCGTGTCCGAGGCCGCTGCTGCCCCGGTGTCCGGCTCTCCGTGCCCCTTTCCTTCCCGCTTTCCGTGCCCTTCCCCTTACCTGCCTGCTGGGCACCCATTTCAGTCCCTCGACAGCGGGCTGCTCCCTCCACACCCTCCCCTCTGTCCTTTGACAGTCATCCCAGTGGATAACACTTGAGGGATTTGCGTTTCTCAGTCCCTGTGGTGTTCCCGGAATGATTTTTATCACACTTTTAATTGCCGTGTTCCAGCTTCCTCCCGTGCGGTGATTTCCTCTATCAGTGCAGGGCTCTGAGCTGATGGGTGGGTCCCGCCACCTCCTCGCGTGTCTCCAGGGGTTCCACCGCGTTGTTTTGTGTCTCGCTGGTGTTTTTCTGGCTGTGGGTCTGAGGTTGATGGGAGGGAGGTGCAGAAGTCTGTCTCAATCCTTGCTGTGTGCCTAGGAGAACACCTAAACAGGGGGCCTAGAAGCACTTCTGAGATTTGGTAACTTCCAGACATTTTTGGTGACGAAAATCAGCCTTCCAGCAGTTTAAGAAGCGTTTATCTTTTCTAGTACAGTAACAGTTATTTTTATGTCTCTTGCCTTCTGTTTTAATGAGACTGAAATTTACTGCAGATGCTGTTGCTTTTTTCCAGGCAGCTTCCCAGGAAGCAGCAAGATCCAGCCCATATGTTTGTGGCACCCAAGGCAGCACTTGTTTTCCCTCTCTCTGGTTATTTATGCCTGCTTTTAAAGGCCTTAGGTTCCTTCTGTTCTACACCAGGATAGAAATGGAAGCCATTAATTACTCCCGTGGGCTCACTCCCCCTGTGCTCGAGCGTGTGATTGTTTTCTGGCAACCCCAGTGCTGTCTGTGCCTGCCTGAGGTGCTGCTGTGCTCAGTTCACAGGTTGGTCACCTACATCTTCGTCTACGAGGACCTGATCTCGCTGGCCTGTGGCGCTGTGATCATCTGGTACTTTGCTGGCAGCTTTGAGAGGAACGTGGGCACGGTGAAGCACTGCATCCTCACTGCCGCTTTCTCCGTGCTCTCTGCCCTGCTGTACCTCCTCCTGGAGCCCCTTGTCTCCAGGCTGCTGGAAGTGGGAGATGCCCAAGGGTTCATGCCCGTGGCTTTTGCCATGCTGGGGGTTTCTACCACCCGCTCCCGCATGAGGAGGACTCTGCTTTTTGGGTGGGGAGTTCCTGTGGTGCTGGTGCCGTGGCTTGGGCTCTGCATAGCGTGGTTTGTGCCCCAGTCTTCCCTCTTGGGGAACCTGTGTGGGCTCCTGGTTGGGAAAGCCTGTATCCTTTCCCATGGAGGCAGAGAGGGATCATGGTGGGAAGGAGGTGCTGTGGTTCTCATTGCTGAGGTGCACTGGCTTTTCCTGGACTCTTGCTCTGCACTAAACCCTCTAAACCTCTAAAACCCTCTAAACCTCTGCACTAAACCAGCGTGGTTTTGCTCATGCCCATCCCATCCCATTCTGCATTTGTGTGTCCCCTCAGGCTGCCCCTTCTCAGTGCATGCAGAGAACACGGAGCTGAGGAGGGCAGTGGTCTCTGGAGGTGGTGCTGGGCAGAACTGGGAGGATTCTCCAGGGAAAGTGGTTTGTGGACAGAGGGGGGTTCTGTGTGGCTCTGTCAGACATGAGAGTGTTTTGTCCTCAGCTCTCCTTAACAAGCTCCTGATTTCAGATGGTTTTGGCTACTGCTTCTGCTTGGATTTTCCCGAGTCAGTGGGCTCTAAGCTGGACCGGGTGTTCCCCTTCACTCTGCTGAAGAGGATACCGGGGCTGAAATACATCCCAGGGTCCTCAGCAGAGAGAAGAGCCGCTGAAAACAGCACGTAAGTAGAGGGGTTCCTGTGAAACATCGTGTAGGGGGGTTTTGAGGTGTGAGTAGAGGCCTTCAGTGATGTCTAAAAGCTGCACTGTGCCTCTCCTGTTCACATCGTGGGTGTCAGAGTCACCCGTTGATGTTACACTGGTGACATTAGTGTGACTAATGAATTGCCACACATTAACTCCGCCAGGTCTATAGTGAAAGCTACATGGAGGTTAAAGACCTCTCCTTTGCTGCAAGGGCAGCCTGTACACCTGGGAACATTGCAGCTCTGGCTGTCAGGAAAGCTAAGTTGTGTAACTCTGGCCCAGCATTAGGCAGTTGTTCCTGACTATATGGCTCCCTGGGGCATGATCCTTATCTTTATTTGCCCCACCTCTCCTGCCAGGAATGCTGCAAAGTGAGTTTTGTCCAAACCTACTTAGGACCAGAGCATTGTAAATTAAGGATGGCACTTACAAAGTTCAGTGCAGACCTTTTGGTCTCTTTTAACCTTTCAGCAGGTTTTCAGTGTCAAGGCAATGTTTCTTTACAGAAAAGAAACCTTGGGGCCCACAGCTGACATGCAGGAAAGATTTTAAGTTTAACACAAACCATGAGAATTCACTTGTACTCTATCAAGCTTGTAAATGTAGGTCAAATATTTACTTATTCTAAGGTGTCCTTTCATCCTTTCAGTTTCACAGAGGAAAAATAGTTTTCTATTCAGGGTTAAATTCTGTTTATTGTTTAAGCTATCAGCTCGCTGTAAAGTTTTATTTGAGGTGGAAGCATTCCCAGGTGTTTGCACTGCCCTCACCCATGGGAAACCATAAAAACAACCCTTGCCTGCAGCAGGAGTGTCCCCCAGGCCCATCAGGAAACTCAAAACGTGTGAGTGCTTGCAGGGGAGGCCAGACAGACCCAGAACTGGTGTTTTCCCTCTCTCCCTGCTGTGCAAATGCAGCTTTTGGGAGGACAGGGAGCCTGGCTCTGTGCTGAGCCTGTGTCAGCACCAGTCCCACCCTGCTGTGCACAGCACCTCAGTGTCTGAACCTGCCCCTCTGGGGAGGTGACACCGACTGCTGTGACACAAAGGTATTTGCATGAACGTTTGACTGTCAAGCAGGGCGTGGGAAGGTGTTTCTAGGATGCTTCCACTGCTGCAGCTGAATTTGCATGTCTGTGTCTTAGATATAAATTCTGTAAGTGCTTCTGGAGTTTAATTTTTATTATTTTGATTCTTATTTCCAAGAAAGAGCTCTTAATAGTTTGGGATTTGTTTTCATTTTAAATTTTCGTAAGATTCAGGCATTAAATTGCTGCAAGACAGGAGATATTTTCTTTGAAGTCCAGGTCTTGGCATCATGTTTATGTCCATAAATACAAAAAAAAAAAATCCAAACTCAAACCCACGCCTCAAATAATTAAAAAGAAATCTCCAAGCCTGAAAACCCCAGCATGAGCCAGCCTCTTCTTCTTGGTGGGAACTTGGCACTCATGGCTTCACGAATATTGCCTGGATTCTCAGCTCTCATCCTCATGTTGTGCGTGGGCTGAGCAGCACTCCTGAAGGCCCAGAGGCTGAGGCTTCCAGGCTGCTTGCCTCTCTCCTGATAGGTTTTGGCAGGATGAGTCATGCCTTCTGCTGGCAAACACTTCCTAGCCTTTGCTTCTGAATGATTAATTTTATTTCTAACTCTGTCTTTTATTTCTAACTCTTTCCTCATACCTTTTTTTTTTTTTTTCTCTATACTCTGGGCTCTTACTCGCACCAAAGGCCTTTGTGTTCTCTTGGTAAATAACTTGGCAGCTGCAACTTCTCCTGATGAATGACTTGGCAGATGTGTCACTCACAGGGCAGGGAGGATGTGCACAGGGATCTCACAGCAGTTTGGCTTGGTTATTCCTTGCACAAAGAGCCCGGGGCCAAGGGCCACACTCCTTCAGTGCCTGTGGAGTCAGAGTGGGTTGGGAGTGGGAACAGCTGTCCTAGGAGGCCACTAAATCCATTTTTTACTCAACTGCTGCCTATAATGAGAGCTTCTGTTGTAGTGAATCCCTGTGATGGATTGCAGTGACCTCTCTGAGCGCTGGTCAGGAGGAAATCTGCCCCCAGGGCACTTCCAGCACTAATTAGGCAATGACAGTTCTGAGCACAGTGTAACCTTCTGTTTTCTTCCTGCCCAGGGTTAAGCCTGTGCCTGGCACTTACCCCACCCAAAGCTACCACTGCCCTTCGCCTCTGGCTCCTCCTGCTCACCCCAGTGCTCAGAGCTCTCATCACAGCCACTCTCCAGGACATGGCCACGCTCTGGGACACCAGGGACCTCAGCAGGGCCACGCAGCAGGACACAGCCTCAGTTCTTCCCACAGCCAGGCCAGAGGTGCCTTTGGAGGGTGTCCTGGGCAGCCCCAGGCCGGAGCTTTGCCGGGACAGTGCTGCCAGCTGGGCAAATTCTCTGTCCCACAGCGTGTGTGCCCGCCTCAGCCACAGCCACCTGCAGCCACGGCCCTTCTGGCTGGTGTGCAGCAAGCACCAGGGCATCCAGCAGCCCCAGTGGCCCCTGTTTCAGCTGAATTCACCAGAGTCCAGGTGTACTGATCCTCCAGGGAGCACTGGAATCACACAGGGGCGGGACCACTGTGTGAGGCTCGCACAGCAATGCATTGCTGGCACCTTTGCTGTGTCTGGGGTGGGTGTTGGAATGGGTTGGTAGCTCCAGTGGAGACCATTCCCCTGCTCCCTGGCACAGTCTACTTGAATTATATTTCCTTTATAATTTTTTTAAATTTTTTGATATGGCTGGAGGATGGAAACTGTATCTCCTCTGTGAACTTCTCATCCTTTTTATGTCTTTCTTCCTTGCTGCATTTAGCAGCTGCCTTTTTCCACAAGTCCACTGGAATTCCAGTGCACCAGCTCCCGGGCTAAGGCAGGCAGGAACCTCACTGGCAGAACACTGAGCACATCTGGGGTTTAACTAAGCTGCAGCAATAAGCACTTCCCATTTACATTCCTGTCTTTTTTACAGGTGTGATGTAGCTAGAACCCAAAAGGAGTGGGAATCATAGGAGCCTTAGTTTATAACTTAAAATTAAATGAAAGAGAATAGATGTCTGTTGTACTGCTGATTTGTCCACTAAGAGAGTGCCTTGAAGGGGGCTGGTTACACCAATCTGGGGCAGGAGAATAGAATACAGAATACCTCTTTCTGCCCAAAACACAGGTCTGAAATGCTGAAGCTCCTGTGCCTGCAACAATGGATTGCCCTCGTTTTCTGAGAGCGTTGCACCAGCTCAGCCTGTGTCACCAGCACTTGATAAGGCAACCTCAAATGGCTGGGAAGTACTGAGAGACTTTTCAGTAAGGAATTTTGGCCCTTTGTGGAGCAAATGTTTATAAATCCAAGGAGCTGGGAGGGACCTTAACAATGGGTTAGAAGAATTAAGTGTAATGTAGCAGTGCTGTTGGGGGTGTTCATACTGCTCAGCTTTAGAAATCTCACCCTCCAATATTAGCACAATCTCTCTCTGTTTTTTTCAGGGCTGGTGGGCAGGTGTGTGGGAGAGGGGAGTTTTCAGCCAGAGATTTGCAATAAGGATGCATTGTTTGGTGCCTGAGGCTGTGATGGAGGAGTTTGGTCCAGATGGTGGGATTTGAGCTTTATTCCCAGCTGTGTAGCCCACTGTACAGTGCCCAGGAGGAATCTGCTGTCTCTGTGTCTGTAAATCAGCCAGGATCTCAACAGTTGCCCTTGACTCTACTTGGGCTTCTGCTGTGCTCTATAAAAAAGTGCTCCATGAAGCACAAAGTGCCATTCTTGCTCTTGGAGATGTTCTTGCAGTGCCTCACCCACCCCCAGCAACTCCACAGCCTTGGGGCTCCTGCCTGCTCTGGGTGAGCCTGGCCAGAGGCAGCTCTGGCAGCTGCACTTTCCAAAGCACGTCCCTGCCTCTTTCATTTTTCCATCATCAGGGCCTGAAGAAGCCCCACATTGTCATCCAGGTGCTTTACTTCTCCAGCAGCCCTTCTGGGATGACTGCCACGGTCCCATGTGGGATGCAGGGGCTTCCTTTTGGAGGAGACCAAAGTCAATGCTGAGAACTTGCATCTCAAATAAATAAATCATGAGTAAGAAGCTCTTCTTGCAAAGGTGAGCACCCCAGGCAGGGCTTTCAGCAGGAGGATGCAGCAACTTGGGAACCAGCTAGGAGCTGAGGGACAACTCTGTCTCACACCTGATTATTTCACTCCTCTGCGGGATCACAAATGGACTTGATTTCATTTTTTTCCTGCTGACAGCAATTGCATTGTTATATTTTTAGTGTGGATCAAGAGCAGGATAAGGAGATTGTTTGGAATTTAAAAGCATGTTTGTAATACCAGGAAAGAAATGCTGGAGATAACATTGAAATGTTGATACTCCACTCCCATTAGTGCCTTGATTTTCCTCCTTGTGAAATCCTTGCCTGTAAACTTTAGGAATTTTATCACTGAATTTTTTCCCAGAAGGATGATGAGGATCGATAGCAATCACAAATGTTGTGTATCTCCAAACTGTGAACTTGAAATAGAATCTGAAAGACAGACTGGTTTGTCTCTGGGTTTGTTTGTAAGGGGGATGCTGGAGCGTGCCCCTCCGAGGGATGGGATCCCTGGGACAGGATCCCTGGGGTGGGATCAGTGGGCCGGGATCCCTGGGGTGAGATCAGTGGGATCCCTGGGCCGGGATCCGTGGGATGGGATCCCTGGACCGGGATCCCTGGGGTGGGATCAGTGGGATGGGATCCCTGGGAAGGGATCCCAGGGGCGGGGTCAGTGGATGGGCTGCGGGCAGGATCAATGGGATGGGATCCCTGGGGTGAGATCAGTGGGATGGGATCCCTGGGGTGGGATCAGTGGGATGGGATCCCAGGGGCGGGATCAGTGGGATGGGATCTGTGGGGCGGGATCAGTGGGATGGGATCCCTGGAACGGGATCAGTGGGATGGGCTGCGGGCAGGATCAGTGGGATGGGATCCCTGGGGTGAGATCAGTGGGATGGGATCCCTGGGGTGGAATCAGTGGGATGGGATCCCTGGGGTGAGATCAGTGGAATGGGATCCCAGGGGTGAGATCAGTGGGATGGGATCCCTGGGGTGGAATCAGTGGGATGGGATCCCTGGGGTGAGATCAGTGGAATGGGATCCCAGGGGTGAGATCAGTGGGATGGGATCCCTGGGGTGGAATCAGTGGGATGGGATCCCTGGGGTGAGATCAGTGGAATGGGATCCCAGGGGTGAGATCAGTGGGATGGGATCCCTGGGGTGGAATCAGTGGGATGGGATCCCTGGGGTGAGATCAGTGGAATGGGATCCCAGGGGTGAGATCAGTGGGATGGGATCCCTGGGGTGGAATCAGTGGGATGGGATCCCTGGGGTGAGATCAGTGGAATGGGATCCCAGGGGTGAGATCAGTGGGATGGGATCCCTGGGGTGGAATCAGTGGGATGGGATCCCTGGGGTGAGATCAGTGGAATGGGATCCCAGGGGTGAGATCAGTGGAATGGGATCCCTGGGGTGGAATCAGTGGGATGGGATCCCTGGGGTGAGATCAGTGGAATGGGATCCCAGGGGCGGGATCAGTGGGATGGGATCCCTGGGAAGGGATCCGAGGGGCGGGATCAGTGGGATGGGCTGCGGGCGGGATCAGTGGGATGGGATCCCTGGGAAGGGATCCCAGGGGCGGGGTCAGTGGGATGGGCTGCGGGCGGGACGGGCGCAGCCGCGTGTCGGGCTGGCGGCCGGGGCCGCGCACTGAGGACGAGCGCTGGGGACAGGCGGTACTGCACGCTGGAGAACGCTGGAAACCGGTTGTTTTTCCTGTCCAACTCTTTATCAGTCGATCTGGTGAGAGATTGGCTCTCCCCGCCGAGCTGTCAAAGGGATGGCGTGTTTCCAGTAGTTTCCTGGCTTTACAGCGGGAGAGGAAGCCCAGGAATTGTCACCGCAGTGTCACTGCCGGCAGCGGGAACAGCCCCGGCCCCGGCCGGTGCAAACCTCCCTCCAGGAGGGAAGGAGCAGGTACCAGCCACGAACCTTTCCGTGCTGGGACAAGACAACTGCCACAGCCTTCCAGGCGGGCCCTGAGGACAGGACATGTCAAACACGAAACTACAGTTTGAATTTTTTTTCTTTCTGCTCCCAGATCTTTTGGGAGCTTCTCAGTGAGCACGGCAGATCACTTGGTCTCTCTGATTCTACAGCTTCCACCATGTCCCCAGCCGTGTTCTGAGTCCAGCTGAACCTACTGGTCATGTGCAATGTGTTGGGCCTGTCCTCAGTGCCCTTCAAATGGATGTTTGTGGAGATTTCTGTTCCCTGTATTTTTGAGGGCATCCATTCCACAGTGAAATGTTCTGGGACAGTGGAGTCCCAACAAGTCCCAGTTCCTCAGGGCTGGGGGTGAATTCAGGACTCATCACCCAGGGAAGTGAAGTTGCAGAGAGAGAGAAAACAGGTTGGAATGAGACATTTGCATATCTGTCTAAGGCTGAGAAGAGGATTTAAATTTGGAGGAGAGGGAGGTAAAAGCTCACTGAGCTTTGGCATCTGCCTAACTAAACTCCCAGTAATGTTACTCATCACACATTGCAGTACCCACTCATTTCCTTCGCGGGGAGACAGAGAATTGAAGTTCCTAAAGCAGGAAAAAAGAAAAAGAAGAAAAAAAAAAAATCAATAAGCTCTCAGTTCAGCCTGGGATGGCTGCCCCTGGGGTGGCTGCCCCTGGGAACGTGCTGTCCCTGGAGGTTTGTTATTCTGTGTCTCTGGCTCATTCCCAGTAAAACTGCCACTTCATTCCATGCCAGGACTGTGACTGTCCACAGGTTGTACAGAGAGTCCAGAAAGCCCCTTGGGTTGCCCCCATGTCCTCAGAGGGTCACTGCAGAGTGACAGTCTGGGGACAAGTGCTGGGAGCAGAGCCAGCTGTTCCCTGTCCTTGGAATAGTGGTCCTGCCATGGGAAGGATGCTCTGGAAGTCCAAACCCATCCCCTCTGCTCTTCAGCTCCCACCATTGTTCAAGGGAAAAGGAGTCAGGGATGCCCAAGGAAAGCAGAACTGACTTGGACCTACACTGCTGCTCCATCCAGGAGTGAGAGAGGACCCACAAAGTGGGGAGGCCTGGCAGGAGACATTGATGCTGGATTGAAAACGGGTCTGTGTTTCTTTGCTTTCCTGTCATTAATTTTTGGCCAAGCACACCCATGCAGATATCCTGACTGGGGGCCAGGTTCCCTGTGCCAGGGCCAGGACAGTGCCAAACGCCACCTCCATGGCTGTCCCATGTTTGCTGGCACTGTGAGGGTTCTGTGGCCAAAAGTTCAGCCTCAAACCGTGCTGGGAACAGAGGAGAGCTGGAGAGGTGGGAGAAATAAGTAGAGAGGCAAACAGGTCTCTGTGGGCTGCAGGACTCTGCTGCTTCCCCCTGGGGGGTTTGGGTTGGGTGTGATGAGACCCCAGCCCCTTCCCTGTGGGGACAGGCTGTGCCATAATGCCTGTCCCCTGTCAGGGTACCTGAGGGAATAGACCTGCTCTGTCCTCAGGACCACTAGGGTCTTTAACCTGTGTCCATTCACCCCAGGGGGCATGGTCACAGACCAGTCACCCCAGGGAGCTTCCATGGAGTCAATCCCAAAACTGATGGGAGTGGCACAAGTACTCAGGTAACCTCACACCCCTCAACCCTCTGCTCAAATGCTGTCAGGAAACAAGGTGGTCTTTGGGTCTCAGCCCCTTCCTCGCACCTCTTCCGGCCCTTCTGGTCCCTGCCAGGCCCAGCTTGAACTCTGGACCTTCCCCAAGCCTTTTATTGACTCTGGAGCGAGTGTCAACACAATGATAGCGTCAGGATGGTGACTTTGGATATGCCACTGCCCAGCAGGGAAAGGGAGGGGACCCAGCCTGGGGCGACCCCACACAGCCGTGAGGCTGCTCAGTGGGGTCAGGGCAAGCTGTGCCTCTGGCTTTGGCCAAGCTGGAAACAGTGGAGTTGTAACCCAGCTTCCCTCCCCAAAAAAACCAACAGAGAGGAAAGCAGCGGTCTCTGCAGGACCCGGGGTCTGGAGGTCTGGGTTGCGAAATTTTCCACTGGGACTGCGGGGGATGCTTCCAGAGCTGCTTGTGCAACTTTCCGGTGCGGCAGCGAAGGAAAGACCACCCCAAAACATCCGAATCATCTGGGCTGTGGTTAAATCAGGAACACGTGCTTGCTCTTGGTGGAGCAATCCCCTAGCTCCCACAGAGCGTGGCAGTGACTGGGTGCCAGCCTCCACCGTGGAGTTCCCTTGACCACCACGGGGCCCTGGTCTGGGCAATGACCTTGGGGGGAACTGGCAGTCCCACAGCAGCACCATGTGCACCCAGGAGTGGCCACAAACAGAGGTCCTGGCTCAGCCCACAGTTAGTGTCCAAAACTGACCTCAGCACCCTGACCCCAGCCCATGACCCCAGCTCATGACTCCACAGTGGCCCGAGCCCTGCTCCCACTGCCATCCCAACTCTGACCCCACCATGACCCCAACGCTCGCCCTCCTACTCGCCCCCATACTCACCCCCGAACTACTGTGCTGACCCCAACCCTGCCTCCCCTCTTAACCCAGCTTGCCCCCCACACTGACCCCCCGCTTGCACCCACCGTGACCGCTGGACCCTGTTTTTGCACCCTGACCGCACCCTTGGCCACCCCACGCCCCAATTCTGACCGACCCCTGACCCCCCCATTTACCCCGGCCCCTCCCGGGCACTCCTGTCCCTTTAAGACCCCCCCTTTGGGGCTGTACCATGCACCTCCGCAGAGGGGGGAATCTCCACAGGCAGGCGCGCTCGCCGCCTATTGGCGGGCGGCGAGGGAGGAGCGTGTTCCCCCGCGTGTGTGCCTGGGTGGTGCGGTCCGCTGTACGTGCCGGCCGCGCCGGGGCCGCGGGAGCCGCCAGCGCCAGACGGGCCGGGCCGGCGGTGGGTGCGGGGACTCGGGGGACCGGGGACATGTGGCTGAGGAGGGGGGCATATGGGGCTGAGGGGGGGCTGAGCTACGCTGCCGGGATCCTCTGTGCTGGGGAGGGGCGGTCCGGCATCCCCTGGTGGGGTTGGCATGGGATGGGGGCTCTTATTATATTGGGGGGACTGGTGTGACTGGCTGCCTGTTACTGGGATGACTGGGGTCCCCTGTATGGGGGTGCTGCTGTGAGTGGTTCCGCTGTTATTGGTGGGCAGGTCGATGTGAATGGACCTCTTTTGGGGGGGGACTGGGATGAGCAGAGCCCCCTGTTCATTGGGAGGTCTGGTGTGAGTGGGCATCCCGTTACTGGGGGTTATTGAGATGTTTAGAGATCCTTCTTATTGGAGGGGTCGGGGAGAACTGGGATGACCCCTGTTATCTGGGGACTGTGATTGTCCCCCTGTTATTTGGAGGGGACCGGGACGATCAGAGCTCCCTGTTACCTGGGAAGTCTGATGTGACTGATCCCCTGTTATCTGGTAGGAATTCGATGACCAGAGCCTGTCTTTTTTGGGAATGTCTGGTGTTGCTGAGCACCCTGTTACTGAGGAGGCTGGTGACCAATGTACGGGGGGCTGGCATGAGTGCCCCCCCGTTATTTGGGGGTACCCCTATCACACCGGTCACCCTGGGGGCAGTGGGCTGGGGGACTGACCAGCACCCCTGGCAGGGTGGGCAGCCTGGGAGCGGGATGATGCCTGCCCTGCCTTGCTTCCACTGCACTGAAGGGTTGCTCAGACTTATCCCATCCCAGGCTGTTGCTGGTGAAAAGCCTTTAACGAGCTTAATTTTCTGGCACTTCTCTGCAGAACGTTATTCCCAGGATTTAATTGATACCTTTGCGTCAGGCTGGGCTGTTTCGCTGTTGCTCCATCTATTTCACTTTGTAAACTGCTGGGGTGTGGGAAGGCTGTTTGCTCCTGACTTTTCAGTGATGGAGTTTTTTGGAAGAGTGAAATTAGTCACCTAGGGGGTGTGCTTTTCAAAGGAAATAATGGGAACCCCCCCGTTTTGGGAATATTGAGGCTGGAGGGGATGAAGGTACCTGGGTGATGGTGTTGGGAGTTAGTCATCAGCGTGGAATTGGTTCTTGGGGAGTTGTCTTAATTGCAGGAGTAAGCACTGCTTGCTACAGCTTGGAGTATGCTTTATTCTGCCAGTGCTTAGAGCTTGGGTTAGCTTTTGGAGTGTGAAAGGAAATGGGAATGCTTAGTGGAATGTGTACAGAGAAGAAGGATCAATGAGGCTCTCTGATGTGGGTCTGGAAAAGCGAAAGGAGTTTGTGCTTTTATAGCTGTTTTTAAAAAGTAGAAACATGTATCCGGCTGGGAAACTGGAAAAGTGCAAGGAAGGAAGAGTCAGGTCTGTTTCTGAGTTGTGGAAGTGAATCAGTGATAGCGTTGGTGGGGACATCCCCTCCACAACAGAACTCTACACTCCGTGTGGGCTGTCATGAGGACCCGTGGGGTTTTGTAATTTTTTTTTTGCTTAGCGGGGTGCAGTGATGCACACATCCCTTTTGCTAGATAGAACGGAATGGGCTTTCTTCCAATATTTCTGCAATTCTCTGAGAAATCCCGAGGAGCTGTTGCACACACGAAAAGCAGCTCGCTGATTAATCTGCTGCAAATGAGGAAATCAGCGTTTTGTCTGGGAGGGCTGCTGAGCCAGACCCTTCCTGGAGAACCCAGCATTGTCTCAGTACAGGTTTTTCTTGGGCTGGTTGACAGCACTGAAGCAGGGTGTGCGTGGCACGGAGTGTGTCTTAGCTGCATGAGAGGTGTGTTTGCAAAACATGGAGCAAGGAGGGATACAGAGCCGCAGGAAGAAACTCCAGTTGAATGCTTCCTTTTAATCTTGGAGAGTGAAAGCCTTGGAGAGCGAGGTGCAGAGTGGCAGGAAGGAGGGCGTAGTGTCACAAATCTGGCTTAACCCCCTGTTAATTAGTCCTGCTCTAATTGTGACAGGGAAGAACCTCTTACTTGTCATCACTTCACAGTTGCCTCCTGTTCAGTCAGGAATTTCTGGGTTTGTGCCTTCTGCAACTTTATTTTATTTCTTGCAGAGCAGTGGAGGAGCTCAACAGAGCCATACAACCAAAACCCTTTGAACTGTCTCAAGGGAGACTTTCCCTGCTGCTCACCACCCTCCGTGCTGGAGCTCACAGGCCCCACCAGCTCTTGTTTGCAGACCCATAGGTGCAAGGTAACCCCTTTCTTTTGAGTGTCACAGGTTGTGGAGCATCTCTGGGTGTAGTTGGGTTTGGGGAGGGTGGCTGGCAGTGGGTGTTGGGAGTGGTGGTTTCTTTACCTGCAGCAAAAGCGAAGTGTGGAACCGTCTGACTGAAATCCTGTTTGGTCTTTGTTGTCTTCTTTGCCCGGTGTGATACAGCAAAGTTTGTGTTTGCTCACTTCTGAAGGACTGGGGGAAAGGCTTCCCTGCTCAGGTCTGTGCTTCTGCCATCTCCTCCCCTGGTATAAAAGAAAACCACCTGCAGTTACCTCTGTGGCCACTGAACTTTGTTCTGTTTCATGACGTCGACTCTCCTGCCTCTGAAAACACAATTCGTAGAACTTGCATAATTTGCTTTCCCAGCATGATCGTTTGATCCTGGTGATGAGATTGCTTTGTGCAGGCTGCTGTGGAGAGTGAGTCACCAGCCCTGCAGTGACAGGTGCACCTCTGCCAGGATTGCTTTTTTATAGGCTTTGAAATTTCATAGGTCAGAATAAATAATTACCGGCTGCTTGTTATCTCTTGCTGTTTATCTCCTAGTGAACATTCAAAATTAATTGCGTGCTGCTATCGCCCCTGGAATCCAGGGAGACCAGAAGCCATCTCTGGTGGCTTCTGGAGGGCCACAAGTCCAAAGAATGGTTGAGTTTGACCCAGGGTGGCAGATTATTGTAGTATTTTTGCTTAGTAATCAGCCACATCCATGCCTCCAGTCACTCCTTTGCAAGGAATGGAGGTACTGATGTATTTGCCTTCCTTTCTTGCTGTGTGGAGTAGGAGATGGCGAGGTTTGGAGTTAGAGATGGGGTTGGGTTTTTCTCATGGGTAAAATCTGGCTCTGGCAATGCATGAGAAGTCTGCTGGGAAGGTTTAGCAACCAGCCTGGGGAGTTGGTAGTGCTGGCAAGTACGCTGGATCTCAGTGCGTGGCTGTTTGTGAAACACATCAATTGACTCTCTTTCACGGGTCATTGCTGCATCTCCTCTCTAACTCCAAGCTTTGGAGGAGCAAGTTGATAAAATGTCTGCAAGGATTGTGCAAGTCCTGGTTGTGTAACAGGACTCAATGCATAACTGCTGGAGGTAAGAGGAGCAGCTCCTGTTACGGAGGAACAAAAAACCTCCGTGTCAAGTGTCTTCTCTTTGTGTTGATTGTGCTGGGCAGTTGGAGAGCTGTGGTTTTTGCAGCTTGGGGCCAGCCTTTCAGCCTGTGACCCCCGAGCTGGCTGATGTCTTGTGGCCTGTGTCATGTTTTGGGTATGGAATTGATGTTCTGAGGTCTGCCGTGGCCATGTGTGATTGCTGGGCTGGGCTGGGCAGTCGTGTTTCCCAAATAATTTCAAAAAGGTGAAGTCCAGGTCAGATTGCTGACCCATGGCAGGCAGGGAGGTTTTGTAGGGTAGGGCAGCCAGAGCAGGACAGCCCTGCTGCTGAGTTTCCAAGAGGTGCAAGGATCATGCAGTAACACCTCTATCCCCTGCAGTAATGTAGGTGAGATGGGCTTGTCTGAAAAGCTCTTGCATTCTCAGAGGAAACTGGGCTTGTAAATGTAAAATGTCCTGGCTTCTTACAAACAGTGCTGGGTTCTCTTGAAATAAGTAAACAAATCCCCAAAACACACTGTTCCCATCAAAAGCCTTGAGAATTCTGAAAACTCTGCAAGATTGTTTAACCCTGTCCCTCTGGTGCTCTTTCAGCTGTTGGTTTCAAAGGAAACCTCTCAAAAGAGACCAGCACTGGAGAGTTTTGCTGTTCAAACTTTTCCTGATGGAAAAGGTCAAAGTCTCTGGCTACTGACCCCATCCTTAGGGCACCTTTCCCAGTGTTGGCTGAAGGCAAAGCCACAGCCTGTCACACCAACCCTGCACAAAACTCAGGCACAGGGTGCACAAACAGCCTGTGGGGAGGAGAGGGACTTCCAGCTGTGGCAGCACAGGGTACAGCACTCACAGGAGAGGCTGCTGAAAAAACGTCATTTTCCTTGTTGATCTCAGAAAAACATCTTCAGCAGGACCTGAACCATGCAAAGTCCATGCCCGGTTACTCCTGAGGCTTTGCAGCCCTCTGGGCAATTGTTTGCCTGAGAGGTGCCCATGGAGTTGGCAGTAGGGTGGTTTGGAACTCCTGCAGACTGTCCCTGCTCCTGAACATTGGTGTTGGTGAGACCCCTGTTCCTCCTCCAAGCAATTCCTGAAGTGTGGTGCTCTGGATTTGTCCCTCGCTGGGAGGGGAGGCAGGAGAGCAGTGTTGGTTCACAGGGGGTCAGTTACCTGCCCTTCTCAGGTTTTGTTTATCCTGTCACCCTGAACTCCTGTTTTTCTGTGCTGGCTCACATTAATCTGTAAAGGAAGGTGTCCAAGTGCCTAAGCTGGGGAGATCCCCCATGTTTAAAGGCTCAGAGACAGGCTTTTATCTGGTGAAAGGAAGTGTGCAAGTTCAGTAATTCTAGCTTGCTTTGGGGCAGCTTGGCAAGGTTGAATTCATTTTTGTGTTGGATAATGCCTTAAATCCCTTGATTCAGTGCACTGGGCTGACTGCACAGCCCCACCTGAGCATACCCAGAGCACAGATTTCCTTTCTGCCTCAGTAAAACAGTTCTTGTTCTTTTCCTTGCTTTTGCAGCTGCTCTGCTGTCCTTGAATAAGACCCAGGGGCCAGAAAATGTGCAAGTGTGACACAGTGGAAGCTCAAATATGCAGTATTTCAAGATCCAGACTGAGTGATGCACACTCTGTGTCTGTCCTATGCCTAAAATAGAAGTTTTGCTGATGTCTGAGCTGGTCTGGGTAGAAGGGACCTTTCACAATGAAAGTAACTTTTGTTTCACAGAAAAAACCCAACAGCTTTTGTGTTCCTTTCCCTGCTTGTAGTGCTGCTGCAACCAACTGCTCAGTTTGGATTGGGATTTATGAGCTGGTAGAAGTGTGCAGGAGCACTTCCCTGGTTTTGTGGGAGGCTTTGCTACTTTCTATCCTTCTTTATTGAGCTGGGAATAAAGAAGGGAAACTGAGGGAAAAATGTGGGAAGGAGCTCTGAGTGTAGCAATCCTTCCCACCAGGAGGTGTGGCCCAACAGAGGCTGAAGGGGCGAGGAGGGCTGTGAGGTTTCTCCCTGCGCCTTCCTTCCCCACCAGCCCAGGGAATCACTTGTGTGATGATTCCCACCCAAAGCAGGGAGCCTGTGCAGGGCCACTTGTCTGGCCAGATCAGCATCCTCTTGTTGATGGGAAATGCAGTCTCCCTGTGGCAGAGCTGTGGAGAAAAGGCTGATCCAAGGCAGTTGTTAAATAACCTGGATTGGAGCGCTTGCTTCCCTGAACTGCTTTTGTTTTGGAAAGGCCAACTTTTCCTGCCAGGTCTCCTTTTACTAAAAAGGAAAGTAAAAAGAGCTCATTTGAGGCTGGCACAGGATGATGTAAACAGAATTTCTTAGTCTGTTTGGTTGCATTTCTGAGAGGAATAAGAGAAGATCTGGTTTTGCCCCGAGGGTCTCCTGGCCCAATATCACACACTGACATGCAGTAGGCTTCAGAGGAGACCAGGCACAGGAGCCTGGGCAGGAATGCCACCCCCACCACAGCCCTGCTGCTGCTGCCTCTCCTCCTTCCTCCTGGCCTTGTGTCTGTGGGGCTTCTCTTCCTGGCAGCCATCAGTAACCTGCCTGGTGGCGTTAGTGGGTGAAAGGGGAAAGCCCTTGCCTGGTGACAAGGCTGCATTCCTGTTTGTGGGCAAGTCTCTTCCTTCTCCTGCCCTGCTGCTGCTGCTGTGAGGAGTGGTGGGGTCTCAGTGCACCTTCCTTTTGGTGCTGCCATCTCTCTGAGCTCTCCACAAACTTCGCAGACCTGTGAGAAGGCTGTCCAGTGATTTTCTTTCTTTCTCCCAGGTGTTTCAGTTGTTTGATTTCTATTTACAGTCTTCCTGTTTTGCCATTGTATCTAAAGCTCAGGCTGCAGGTCAGTGCTTTACAAAGAATTGGAGTTTTCACTTGGTTTGGTTGCATATAATTTATGTGTCTGTTCTGAGGTTGGATTTTGGGGCTGTGCCATGATGCTGGTGGGAAAAAATTTGTCTCTGATTTAAAACTGGGATTTTTAAAGGCTTCTTCTCAAGGCTAATGGTGCCCCTAATCTGTGTTGTTCCATGGTCAGGATGACAGAAAGAGCAATCCCTGGGACAGACAAGGTGGGAAATCTGGTCACACACACCTGCCCCTGCCTTGGAAAATTATTTAATGGTGATTTTTAAAAAAAATTTGGGGATTTTTTAAATTTTTTTTTTCTTCCTGGTTAGAAAGAGGGGTCTGGCAGATCTGGTGGCAATGGTGACATCCCCAGGCACGCAGAGCTCCCAACGCTGGAAATCGTGACAGCTGCACTTCCTCTCTGCTCCTGTGCTGAGTCAGGGACATGAGGGTCATTGTCACATGGCTGCAGGGAGCACGAGTCTCTCTCTAGCAGCAGTGCCCTGTGTGGCTGTGCAGGGCTTTCACGGGGGGTCTGAACTGGAGAAACTTGGTCTGAAGGAGCTTTTTGAGTGTGTGTTGCTGCTGTATTTGCTGTTAGACTCGCATGGACTCCTGTTGATGAGAACCTGGGAAGCAGTCCTTTGGTGAGTGCTGCTGGATGGCTTGGGTGGGCTGGTGGGGAGGGAACGGGTGCTCCAGACCTTGAGATGAGAGAAATGAGGGGATCTTGTTGCCGTAGGGATGGTTTAGCTCCAAACCACTACCTGCTGGTGTTCAGCTGGGACAGCCTGGGCCTTGCTGTGGGCTGGGGAGGCTTCTCTGCCTGCACCCTGCTGAGCTCCCTTTGAATGGGGCCTGGCACTGGTGCCAGTGTCGGGCAGAGGGGGACTGGTGGCACTGCACGTTTGTCACGCAGTTCCTCTTCGACTCCGTCGCCGCTGATTTTTGTTTCTGCCCACGTTGCAGGACAGAGGTTCCACCTGCAGCTCCTGTGCTTATCTGCAGCTGTCCAAAGGGTGCTGATGCTTGGGAAAACTTTGTGTGTTTTGATAGCTCAGGGGGTGCGGCCCCTGTGCCAGCCGTGCCAGGGCAGGCAGTGTCTGTAGGGCCTGTGGGGATTGTGGGGATCCCTCTCTGGTGTTTTGGGCTGGAATCGGGGGCTCCTTGGTGCTGCAGCTGGTGCTTGGGATTGATTGTCAGAGGTGGGAGCAGTGAGCAGCCCTGGGCTGGGCTTGCTCAGCAGTTTTGCTTCTCCTTCCCCTCTCAGCGAGGCTGACGCTGCAGGTCAGGGTGTGCTGATGGTGCCACAGGGCAGAGTCAAGCACAGAGCTTGGCCACTCATTTCTGGGGCAAGAGTCACCAGCTGCAGTCCTGGTCTGGGACTGAGAAGTGCAACGGAGGTACTTAAAACTCATCACAAATATTACATTAAAAAAAAGGCTACTTCAATCTCAAGAGAGGCAACTTCCTGGCCACATTGCCAATTTAGCTTCAGAGCCAAGGCTTTTGGTCACTAGGAGGTACCACAATGTGACTTCCAGAAGGGGAAACCTCCCAGCCACGTTTTGTGATTGTGGTGCTGTGTCCCAGGGTGCTTTTGGTGGCATCTGATGCACCATCTCCTGATGCAAGGGAGGAGAATAAATCTCTTACCTGATCACTTGGTCTTCATCACTCCTGTCTTGTTTGTTGTAATACTGTTTCTATACACATTTAAATATTTTTAACCCTGTGACCTTATGGCACCTTTAGTTTTTATGGAAATCACGGGGGATTTGAGGATGCCTGGCACTGAGGGTGCTTCCAGTCCTTTTCTTTCCAAGATGTGCATGAGAATGAGGAATACATTTCATTTAATATGAGGATGAGGTAGATCTGTTTGCTAGCAGGGAGATGTGCAGAGAAGGTCCCTGATGATTTGAATTATTGTGAGCTGCCATGTATCAAGCAAATTCTCACATTCAGGGGCTGAAAAGCTGTGCTAAAACACAGCATTGCTTGATTGCAATCTTTCAAAATGTTGTGACTTTTCTGTGTGATGTAAATGCTCACATCTTGCTGAGCCTGATGGCTTTGCTGCGTGCACAAACAGGGATCCAGGGACTGGAGCCACCATTAGAAAAAGCCCCAGGGATATGGACATTTTGTCTTACCTTGATTGAAGATATAATAAACACTGTGGATAAAATGACCACCCTTGAAAGTGTTGTCAGGGAAAGTTTTGCTTCTGCATCATCAATTTCCTTTCCCTTTTAAGAACCTAGTTTGATTCTACCAAGGCCCTTCCAGAGACTGCAGGATTTCCAGGTTAGCTGAATTTCAAGTAAGAGTCGTGTTTCTTTTCACTGGAAGTTAATAAAGAACCTGCATTTGAAAATGAGTTGCTGTGAACTTCTGGAAAATAATTGTTGCAGCCGCCTAGGTGAGACTGAGATAAATTGAGGAATAATCTTTCTGTGCTGAGTGAAGCGAGTTCAATAGTTCCTGAGTTATGACAACCCTTCAAAAAAGAGAAATGAGGCCTAATTTCACATCCTTTGCCCTTCTCTTGCTATATCTAAGTAAACCTTTTCCTGAGGGTAGGGGTGGTGAAGGGAAAGCAAAAAGAAGAATCTGTAGCTGGGATATAAGACTGGAATAACCAAATGTCCAGGACCAGAGGGTGCCCAGCATCTAAATTAAAGCAGCTCTTGTGCCTTGTTCCATCACTAGGCCATGACCATGTTTCCTTCCAGGGGTAGAGGTCAGCGTGGAAACTTTGTGCTGTGGAGATTATGAATGAAGAGAGGAGAGCAAACCAGGCTCTGCTCCATGAACCTCCTGGAATGTTCCCTTCCCTGGCTGTGGGCAGTGAGTGGGTGGCCTGGCTGCAGCTGCAGGGTTCCCCTTTGAAGCCTGGGAGATCTGCAGCGTGGTCAAGGCAAGGAGATAGCACAGCTTCCACCCCCACATCCACCCGGGCAGCATTCCTGGGATCTGCCTCCCTGAGGACGCCTCTCTCCAAGGCAGCACTGCCTGGGAGAGCAGACCACCCCTGGGGGCTTGAGAAAGCCAAACCCCTCTGCTCTGGGGGCTGAAGCTGCTGCTTTGAGCACAGTGATGAGTTTTGGCTGGAGACAAAGCCCTCACCTGGCTGAGGGGAGCTCTGGCTCATTCTTGCCCTCATTCTTTGCTCATACAGCTCATGAATATCCATGTCTGAGCTCTCTGGAGCTGGGAATTGCTGTGGGCTGGGTGCTGCTCACCACAGGCGTGTCTGGTTTGGAACTCTCCTCCCTGTGCTGTTGGTGACAAGGGAGGCTGCTGTCCCCTGAGCAAGGAGCCTTTCCCAGGGCTCAGCTGCTGCTGGATTTGGTGCTCAGAAGGGAGAGAGCTGCAGCTCCTTCCGCAAACCAGCTCAGTGTGATCTCCATCAGCCTTGTTTTTATTCATGGCTTCCTCTGAGCAAAGGTTTGTCATTGCCTTATGTGCCTTGGGATTTTCAGGGAGAGTGAGTGAAAGAGAGGCTCTTCTGAGGATAATTACACTGACATGGCCATCACTGCCCTGTATGAGGGGAATTGTCCACCCTTGTGTAATTTGGGCAATGAAACTGCTACTGAAAAAAACAACCCACCTTGCAGAGTTGGAGATATTTACTCCTGCCTGTGTCTGGGCACTGATTCCTCCATCTCTTTGCAGAGTTGGGCTGTGCTGTGCACAGGCAGCAGTTGTGGCTCCCTAGGAATCACGGACCACTGGCCCTCAGGGCTTCTTTGCCCTGAGATGTAATTAGCAATTCAAGTGATGAGTGAGGTGGCAAGAACCAAAACCCCAAAACTCTGTGAAATAAAGGGTTGCCTGGCAGGTTATGGTTGAGATTGACTGAAATTCCTGTAGGTTGGGTGGCAGAGGGGAAGAGGAGAAGAGCTTGTAATTAAAATTTCTGAGCTTTAATCAGGAATAAAAGCAATAAACCATCAACATTTTCCCCCACCAGCATATTCTCCTGGTCTTGGTTGCCAGACCAACTTCTTGGTGGTTTACTGGAACCAGATAAGGAGGAGAGGGATCCTCCTGGGACTTGTGCCTTTTTGGCAACTAAGCCCCAGTTGTGGAGGCTTTAGCTAACAGTTTAGTCTACAGTTGTACAGAAGTAACATCCAGCTCTTGCTTGGTTCCAAGATCCAGCCATGAGAAGCCTGTTTGCAAGGAGGGAGGACAGGGTGACCTGTCTGATGGAGAGGAATGTGCAATTTGCTTGTCTGCAGTCACATCACTCTCATTTTTCTTCCAGCACTCTGCCTGGGTGTCTTCTCTGGGAACCTGACAGGAACTTTTTCGGTGGTGTTTAAGTGCCCTTTGTAATGCAGTTACTCGCCAAGTTCTCCACCAAATGAAACTTCTTGTGGGGTTGAGCACTGATTGGGTTGCCAGAGTACCCACCCAGGGTCACTCCCATGTGGCTGTGGACTTCTCCCTGTGCTCCACAGGGTGCTTTTTATAGCTGGTGCCCTGTGGCACAGGGCTGTGTGTTGTCTGGAGTTGCACTTCCTTGTGTGGGTAACAACAAGGGTTGATCTTTGCTGAAGGCTGTACCTGGTCTCTCTCGTTAGTGTTCCCTAAACATCACTTTCCCTTTTCTCCCCAGCTCCTGAATGTATTAGCAAAACCTTCAACCTCAGTCACTTTTATTTCTCAGCCATGGCACGTACCCTTTCCCTCCTGCAGCACCACCACGGCTCTGAATCACTTTTCTGGGTGCAAGTTCAAATGTCCATGGTCTCCTGGCTTGGCAGGATGCCCAAGTACAAGGAGAGAGTCACTTTGCCCTTCCAAATCAAGTTTTGATTGGAAGTTTTGAGTTAATTATCTGTTTACTTGGACAGAGTGTGTCCTTGTGTGTGGGGAAGATAATCTTGCCATCTGGATTAGGGTCAGAGGAGTTCAGAGCTTTGGCACAGCAGAGGGAGGGAGGGAGGGATGGGTGGGTGGCTCCCCAGGGGAAGGACAGGGGCCATAGGGCTGCTTGGGTATTTGAGGGCTGGGTTTTCACCCTCGTGCTACCACAGACTCTGGGGGTGGTTGTGGGCAAGGCCCAAATCACCTAAACTCTGCCTTGGTAAGTGGAAAGGAGTAATTCAAAGAGGTGGAAGTTAAACTGGGGGAGATCATGGAGAGGACTGGGAAACCAAAGGCCTGGGAAGAGATGGGTAGAAAATCCAATCTGCAGTGGAGTAAATCAGAAGTATTCCTAATTTGTGTTGTAACAACCTGTTGTGGGCATGGTGATGGGAGTTGGTGCCACAGTGCTGCTCTGTGGTTTATCAGCACAGCAGTGGAGCCAGAGCATCCTGTCACCTTGTGGGAAGGAGAGAGAAAGCCCCAGATTTGTGGGGTGACTGGGAGAGTGGGGTCATCCCCTAATAACACCCCAGGGGCTCTGTGGTAAGGGCTTTAGTAATCCTGGCCATGAGTCCCTATTGAGTATTGCTGGGGTGTCAGTAGGAGCCTGGTGTGGCTCCTTGGCTGGAGTGTGGGGCTGCTCTGATGCTGCTGGCAGGGGGAAAGCAGAAATACTTCAGGATCAGCATGGATCCAACAGGAAGGGAAAAACTTGGTGGGACACCTTGGGGCTCAGAAGAACCTTGCAGAGTTGTGATGCAAGGCCTCTCTCCAAAGAGTTATTGGGCAGCCTTGTGCTCCCAAGGCT
This sequence comes from Cyanoderma ruficeps, assembly GCA_008694505.1. Classification (NCBI taxonomy): domain Eukaryota; kingdom Metazoa; phylum Chordata; class Aves; order Passeriformes; family Timaliidae; genus Cyanoderma; species Cyanoderma ruficeps. The sequence continues at coordinate 1,048,254 of VZDJ01000038.1, read as the reverse complement.
AAGTGTAAAGCAAAAAGCATTTTCTGGGTGTCCTTTAATGCTGTCCCATGTGGCTGCTGGTGCTCATTGCTTTTCCTTGCTCACAGTGCCTCTGAGTGCCATGGGGGACCCCAGCATGGACCCAACCATCTCTGCTGCTGACAGCTCTGCACAGCAGGACTCTCTCTTCAGCATGATGGACGTGTTCCTCATCTCCCTCATCACCGGACTTTTCACCTACTGGTTCTTCTTCCGCAAGAAAAAGGAGGAAGTGCCTGACCTCCCCAAAATGCAGTCAGTGTAAGTAACAACTCCCAGGCTGAGTGGCACCGGTGGGGCTTTTCTGTCTTGCTTGTGGTGGGTTCTGGGAGGCTCAGCTGGATTGTGGGAGGTCGGAGAGGGGGCGTTTCTCTGCCCTCAGCTGCTCTGTGCTCTGCTCACAAGGCAGAAATCCCTGGGGAAGAGCCAGGCTGCAGTTCTGCCTTACCCCACCGTGTGGCCCAAATTGGGAATTGGCCTTTCCCGAGCAAGCCAGGAAAGCCTCTGGCTGTGCTTCAAAACTCTTAAGGATTTAACTCTCGGTGTTTTCTGATAAAAGTCACTTTTAGGTAAATCTGGAGAAAGACGGACTGGAGAGTTTTTAGGAGCAAGGTTTCCTGTTGGAGATTTTATCTACCCTTAGCTATGAAGGGAAGGAATAATCTTGGGGAGCTGGGAGGTAGTTCCTGGGATGAGCTGCTTGGCAGCTTCTGTAAAACTTGATTGGCTTTTGATGCCAGGCTGCCACAGCAGTGGGAGACTGGATTTGGAGAGGGAGAGCTTTGCTCCACCCTGCCTTCTGCAAAGGGCTTGGGACCAGGAACGAGCCATGCAGGTGGAGATCTGGGTGCATTGTGTTCCTCGTATCAGTCACATCTCAAACTTAATATCGGTTTTCTGCTGGGCTTTTTAGCTCGTTCTTTGTTTCTGGCATTGCAGGAGGTTGGAAAGTACATTTTCTGGCTGGGAGGGTTTTAAGGGGCAGCAGTGTCCGTGGCTGTGGTACCTTGTACAGATGGATGCACACACACGGCTGGCAGCAGCCCAGCTGCCTGTGCCTGCCCAGCTTTACCCTGGGAATGTGTTCTGTTGGATTGCTGGGATGCTTTCCTTCCCGTGCCTGCCAGCCAGGGCTGTGTGTGTCAGTGCACGTGGTCACCTTTGGAGGTTGGAAGAATGGCTGTGCTGCAGTGAGAGCTGAGCTGGCTGGGGAAAGGGCACTATCCATCTGAAATTGGATCCTGGCATGGCACAGCCTGGCTGCCGTGCTCCCCGTCCTTGTGACTGGTTCTACCTGCAGCCCACTGTGTGCAGCTCTTCCAGAGCCTGTGGTGACCTTGCACAGAAGCTTGGACTTCTGGTTGTGTGTTACCACCTTGTTCTGCTGCAGGGCCTCAGCACGTGGGCTTCCATCCCAGCCTGGCTGCAGGTCCTGGCTCTGAGATGCCTCACAGGCACTTTGTTTCCTCTGTGGGATCTGTGCTGCCTTCTCTGTCCCTCTGAGCACTGGCTGGAAAGGAGCAGCTGCTCCTGGTGGGAGATGTGGAGCAGCAGCACCTCCTGTTGCTGATCACCAGAGAGGTGAGGTTGTTCTGCAAGTTGTCTGACACAACTGCACTTCAGGAAAATGTCAGCCAGACAGGCACAGAGTGAGAGGAGGCTTGAAGTGGTTTTCCCTGTACCCTGCTGCAGCCCTGCTGTGGTTATTGTGTCAAGCTGGTCCCAGGGCAGTGTAACCCTAAAAGCCAAGGCTGTGGCTGGTGGCACATGCATCCTTCTGGACAGAGACAGTGACTTCCTGCAGCTTTTGCAGTGGGATTTTATGGGACTCGTGGAACTGGGAGAAAAATGAGAGAGGAAACAAGCTTGGTTAGCCTTGGGCTTGCTTCCCTCCTGTAATCTTTGAATCTGGGGTGGAGTTTCCTTTCTGATGAACAAACAAATCAGGATCACACTGTCAGCCTCTGCCTGTGGCTGGCTGGATATGGCAGGTGGGCCCCTGGGCAGGCAGGGAAACTGTCCCAGAGCCATGAAGGCAGAGAGGCTTCAGTGGGGCTGTCTCTGGCTGGAGTGGAGAGCCTTGACCTTTAGAGGGGTTGCGTTTCTTCAGCTCGTTGTCTACAGCTCTGCCAAAGTCCTCTGAACTGCTTTATCTGATGGCATTGGGTGATGATTTCTGTTGTGTCACTTTGGCCCCCCAACTTCACCCTCAGAATATTGGAGGGGGAAGGTGCTGAATAACAGTTCAGATACATCAGTGGCTGCTGCTTTAGCCATTTGTTTGCAATGCTGAAGAGTGCAAGCAGAGTCTCTGTCCTAAACACAGCATCCAGCACCTCAGTGCCCTTCTGGGGTTTTTGAGAGCAGCACACCTTCATAGAGCCATGTCAGCTCAGCAGGGTTTGCAAAGGAAATGCCACTGTTGTTACTGGCCTCGATTGTGGAAGAGCAGACGTGTGGTTGAGATGCCCTGTTTGGATGGCAGCTGGGCTGGGTTATCTCTGCGTGACCTGGGAGTCATGATCTTGCCCCTGCAATGCATCTCTGGGTTCAGCCACAGCTCAGAGAGGGATCAGACTGCTGATCTTCCCCCTTAAGCCAAGTGGAGCTGTTTTCCTGCCCAAGAGAAGGGACAGAACCCAGCACGTGCAGCGGTTTCCTGCATACGAGGTGTCCCGTACCTGTGATGTGTAACACGTGTGTGTGGGCCAGGCTGGGATCCCACTGACTGAGCATTGCTTGTGTTGTGACCGTTTTCAGACTTAATTAAAACCACCAGAGCAGCCCTCCCTGCAGCCTGCTCTGCAGATGTCATTAGGGAGAGCAGCTCTGGATCGCCACGCAGCCGTGGCCACCGCGCTTCCTCACAGGGCCATTGCTGGGGAACGCAGGAATTTATTTTTGTTCTTTGGCTGCTCCTCCTCTGCAAGTTTCTCAATCACAGATTTCTTTCCCTTCTCCTGTCCCCACTCTGCAGACAATCATCCTGGGGAGGTGCAGGTAGGACAGCCATTGGTATGCCGGGTATCACCCTCTCCCTTCTCCCCCCTCTTTAACATTGTTTGGGACAGAAACTGGCTTATCTCTGTTCTGCAGCCATGCAGAAATCCATTCCCTGGTACTTGTAGGGCTTCCTGTGGCAGGAATTGCTCCAAGTCCTTAGCCTGATTAGCTCTCTGCTGCCTGTGTGTGTGTGTGAGAGAGACCATCTCTAATTTAATTTAATAGGATCCTGAGGAAAACAAACTCCTTTGAGCTGCCTCCGTAATGGCACTGCCATAGTTACCCGAAGCGTTGCTCACGCAATGTCTGGAATCGTTTCATTCAGCTACAGCATCAAGCTTTCCCCCCCCCC
>VZDJ01000038.1:984729-1044871 GCA_008694505.1 Cyanoderma ruficeps | reverse complement strand
CCCCCCCCTTTTTTTTTTTTAATAAAAGAATATATATAAAAGCAGCTGTGATACAAACAGTTTCCAAGGGAACAAAGCTGGGGGAGGGTTTTGTGTCCCGTCCCCTGCTCCGTGCGGATGGGAGAGGGACGTGTGCTGCGGAGGATCCTGGGAGGTTTCATTCTCCACTCCTAATTCCTTTCTGCCACTGCTGCCAGATGTTGCAGTTTCTCAGGACTGCGCAGATCCACTCAGTAACTTCCAAAGCCCCACCAGGAGGATCGGAGTGGACGGGACCACTCCTGCTATGACCCATGCTGGGACCTTTTGTGCCGGCTCTCTTCTCCTCAACAAAAGGCTGACGCTCTGTTTTAACGCCCAGGAGGAGCAGAATGGACAGGCCTGTGTGCCTGTGGCTCCAGAGCTAAGTTAGATCCGTCCCCTCAGAGCTCCCTTTGCAGACACACGGCTGCCCTGGACTCTTTGTCTGCCTCCTCCCTGCCCTGCCATGGGCTGTGTGTACTCGGCTCCGCAGGAAGAGCCGGCCGTGGCCAGGTGAGTTACTCTGCCCGATGGGCTGGTGGGATCCTTCCAGCTCCAAAGCTGGGTGGAGTGGGTGCCTCCTCCCTCTGCAACACGAGGAGAAGGAAGGGGAAAGGCTGTGCTTGGAAGCAGGGTGCTCCAGAGGAGACCCTGCTGTCGGTGCTCGGTTTCTGCGCAGCATCCGGGCTGCGTCGTCACTTCTGGATGTATCTGTGCTTTCAGCAGGAAAGCCACGGGAACAGGAGCTTTCTGAAGGAGAGGTGTTCAGCTGAGACAGACTTTGATATTGTTGCTGAGCTGTTGGGAGCTTCCTCCCCTGTCCTTTCTTTTTCCTGGAACCAAAGTGACAGGGAGCCCTGGGAGTCGTTTGTGCTGTGGGCGCTCAGCAAGAGTGGGAGATCTGTACGAGTTACAGACTCACTCTGACAATGGGGTTAATCCTCTTCCTTCCACCCAGATCTTTTTCTAGTGCTTGTAGCTTGTAGCTCAGCTACCCTGAGCTGTCTAAGCTGCAAGAGCAGTCCTTGCTGAGGACAAACTTTCTCTTCCAAGTTTTCCTGGCAGAGCAGTGCAAATGAGTGTAGTTTCTGCCTTTGGTGCCTGTGTGTTTTCGCTGCTCAGATTTTCAGGCCACCCTGATGAAGCAATTTCAGGGAGTTGTGTAGCCTTTTTTTCCAAAGCCAGGCTCATTATTTCTTCTGTGTCTCAGCCACAGCCTGTTCTCCAGCACTCGCTTCAGTGCAGGGTTGCCTCCTTTGAAAACGGAGGAGCTCCATGTGCTGCTCCCTTTTCTCTTCCAAAGGGAGCTTGCTGAAAGGATCTAAAAACTTTTCTTCTCCTCCTCCTTTTAAAGTATTTTGTTTAGTAGTTAACCCAACGGTTGTTTTAATTGGATCTCGTTTGCAGAGGGCAGGAATTAAAGAAGTTCACCCAGGAGCCAAAAACTAAGTGAGAGCTGTGCCTTGAGAGCTCTCCTGAGCCCCTGTCTTGGCTGCAGCGTAGGCAGGGCTGGGGCTGCTCCCTTGAGATATTTGTGACTTCCCTGTTCCCAACAGGGGACAAATGACAACATGGGGAGACTGTAAACTGCTGAGAGAGCCAAGCAGGGGTGTGAAGGAGCTCTCCTGGGAGCACGGCTGCCTTGGGGAGCTTTTTAGGGTCGGCTCTGCTTGTCCTTTGTGTGTGCTTTGTCTTCTGCATGACACTGGTGGTGCTCAGAGCTGTCAGGCCCAGTTAGGGAGCTCCTTGATCCCTTTGGGTATCAAGGGGTGCCCGAAGGGATGTTTTATGAACGTCCCCCACCCTGCTGCTCTGCGTGTGTGTGCTCTCCACAAATGCCTCGGCACATCCGCCCAGAGGATCCCTCCCTCTGGGCTACAGAGTTGAGGAAACTGTTAGCAAGCTCTTCACATTCTCACATGGGCTGGAGCCAAAACCGTTTGTTTTTTGCCTGGAGGCTTCTCTCTTCCCACAGGAGACCCATCCTTGCATTCTTCCACTGTGGAATGGGAACGGGTCCCACGTTCATCTGCCCTGCTACCGAGGTTTTGGTGGGGAGGACAGCAAGGGAACTCCTGTCCTTGCCTGCTCTGAAATCTCCCAGCACCTAATCTGACTGTAGCTGTGGTCACCTCTGCTTGTGAGGCTCCCAGGGTCCCCAGGGCTGAGCTGTTTTCACTCCATGACACTGAAAATCCAAAGATGTGCTAAGGGTAGCAAAGCTCTTCTGGCTCCCTCCCTAACAGGGCAGCCACAGCAGTGGAATCCCCACCTCCATGTTTCTGGCTCTCCCTTCCAAGCTAGGGAAAGCCATGTCCATACAATAGTGCCAATGTTCTGTGCAGGAGATCCCTCCTGGGAATGAGAACCCAGCATGGGAGGAGCTCCACAGGACCGCAGCTGGCAGTGGTTGCCTTGCTGGGAGCTCTGTGGGTCTGATCAGCTGCGTGTGCCTGCTCCACAGGGCACTGCAGCTCTGGGACTCATGTCTGGCATGCCGTTTTGAGGTTGAAACAGCTGATTTTTAGCCCTGTTTGACTGCAGATTTGGGGGGTGTGCCCTGGGGAGCATGGCTCAGGACTGATCCTGCCTGCCCACAGTGGTGTGGGAAGCAGGGAGTTCTCTATTCCCTTCTTTCAAACTACAGCTCGGCCCCTCAGACTTATCTGGAGACCTGCTCCTCTGAGATCCTTTAACCTGCTCAGCTGTGAAGCCTCTCAGAGCAGTTGATAAAGGTTTCCTGGTGGGCAGGGCTGTGCCTGGGCTTTTCCTGTGTGAGGATTCACTGGGGGTCAGGCAGGGGCTCAGCTTTTCCCCTCTCCAACTCCCTGCTCCATGGTTGTGTGCAGAGGCCCTGTGGTTGTGCAATGGCCATCCCTGGGACAGGGTAAATGACAGTGGTCACTGGGGATTCACACTCTTTTGGGCAGCTTTCCTGAGATCTGGAGGCCACTTTTCCCCCACTTGCTTATTCCTGACCTCAAAAATGAATGTGCTCATCTGAAAAGAGGTTCCTCCTGTCTTTCAGAGTAGCTCCAGTGAGAGACAGCAGCTTCATAGAGAAGATGAAGAAGACGGTAAGCTGCTGCTTCTGCCTCCAAGGGGTGCTGGGAAGGTGGGGGAGCTCATGGCCATCCCAGTTTCCTCTGGAAACTGTCAGCAGGAGGAGCTGGTTTGGATACAGACATATGCCTGCTGCAGAGAGCATCCAGAGGAAGGAAGGCTGTGTGAGCAGCCAGGAATAGCTCTTTTAGTTTGTGCCTGAGAGTTGTTCTTGGAGAAGAAATTAAAGTGAAAATTCGGTGGAAAAAAATAATGTAATATGAGATCAAAGTCAGGAGGGAAATGGCAGAGACTTTAAAGTCATTGGCTGGCAGTTGTTTATCTGTGTGGTTGGTTCCCAAAGTGGCTGGCTGTGGAATGGGAATTGTTGTACACAGAACTGTCAGCTTTTGACTCTGCTGGTCTGGACACAGGAGGAAGCAGAGGAAGAAAAAAAGGGCTGGATACATTTTCCATTTTACTTCAAAGTAGCTGGCTTGCAGCAGAGCAGGAGCTCCAGTGCTTAGGCACCTACCCAGAGCCTTTGGCAAGTTCTGCATTCTCATCCAGGGTGTTCCCTGTTTCCAGGAGTCAGCTGCAGCCTCGGAGTTGAGAATAAATCTGGAAGGTTTATTCTTTGCTTTGGGTTTTCGCCTGACCTGAGTCTCCCCTCTGAGAGTGGCAAGAGTCATGTTCTCATTAACAGCTCAGCCTTGAGTTTTCTGCCAAACCCTCGGAGTCCTGCACAGGCGCAGACTCCTGGTTGCCTTTAGGTTTGCAGTCCAGGATTCCTGATCTCAGGCATTTCCTTTGTCTGTGCTTCATCCCTGCATTTGCCAAATGACTAATCACCATTTTAAAGGGATTTTTCTTTTTCCCCAGGGCCGAAATATAGTGGTTTTCTATGGCTCCCAGACGGGCACAGCAGAGGAGTTCGCCAACCGCCTCTCCAAAGATGCCCATCGCTATGGCCTCCGGGGCATGGCAGCAGATCCAGAGGAGTATGACCTGGTAATTTAGCCCTGAACAGCCTTGGGGTAGTAACAACCCCTTTAGATGCCCCTAAAACAATCCAATTAACCTGGCCAGGGGACAGTTGTGTCATTTAGGGGCGAAAAGATCAGCCTGAGAGATGCAGATACAGGCTCGGTCCTTGCCATTCTGCATTCTCCTGATCCCTTAAAGCCTTGCATGGAAAATCCCATTGCTTTTCTGGTAGAAATATTGACTTGCAGTCCAGTGAGGGTGGTTGCCTTTATTTTCTCTGCCATTTTGGGTGGGTTTGGCCTTTCCCAACCCCTTCTGTAAACATGTGGTGCTGTTCACACACTTACGCTGTGGGAATAGGAATTGCCCAACAGCCACAGTGTGGGATCCTTGAAGATTCCTTCTTTCCTCTGGTTGCAGTCGGACCTGAGTCGCCTCTCTGAGATTGACAAGTCCTTGGCTGTGTTCTGCATGGCCACCTATGGAGAGGGGGATCCCACAGATAATGCCCAGGATTTCTACGACTGGCTGCAGGAGGCTGATGCCGACCTGTCGGGTCTCCGGTTTGCAGTAAGTGGCCCCACTGCAGTTTTGGTGTTGTATTTGGGCAGGAAGGCCAAGAGCCCACCAGACTGGCTTGGGGAAAGGCCCAACACGATGTCTGTGCCTTGTACACCTTGTCTGAGATGAGGTTCCTGCTGTCTTCCTGCCCAGGCTTTGTGGACACTTGCAAATATCTGGAGGCTTTAAATGCAAATGTCAGAGTTCTCTCTCCACTCCCTAAACCATGAGGGTTTCCTGGTACAAACAGCCCTGCAGGCACTGAATACAAGTCTGTAAATGAGCTACAGGCAGCTGCTGCTCTTCAGAAGCTAATTGAGCAGCCTGGGGCCAGACCTTCTCCCACAGATTAAATCACTTGGAGGAGTGTGTAGCTCCCTTCCTGTGCTGAGCTGAATAACTGGCTGAGAAACAACCACCTCACCTAAACCCTGGCCAAATTCCTTAGGCTGCATAATATTGCAAATGAGAGTAAAATCCACTGGTGGAGATGTGAGGCTGCTCTGTGTGAAGCAGTGAGCAAACATACTGTGTGGTTTGTGGGAGGCAAAGGGCAGCAATGGGTCTCCAGGCAGTCCAGGCTCTTACTGGTCCCACAGGGAGATGTGCAGGAGCTCCTGGAAGTGCATCCAGGCTCAGGGGAGGTGCTGGTGCCTCCTGACCACACACTCTCCAGCAGTATATTCTTACTGGAGAACTGATGGGGGAGCTGGGAGAGGTCTCGCTGTCTTTCTTCTGCATCCTTTGTGGGGTGATACCTGCCCAGAGGATGTCAAATGGATGGGGGAAAAGTCCACCTCCTGCTTCTCTGTGCTCATGAGTGTTCCCTTCCAGGTCTTTGGGCTGGGGAACAAGACTTATGAGCACTTCAATGCCATGGGGAAGTACGTGGACAAGAGACTGGAGGAACTTGGAGCCCAGCGTATCTTTGAGCTGGGGCTGGGAGATGACGATGGCAAGTGAGTGCCTTGGGCTGAGGGGCTGCTCAGAGCTGGCTGAAAGCATCTTAAAATGGACCTTGACAGGGAACTGGTTCTACTACCACGACAGAAATAAACTCCACAGGGCTCATTGTTGGGGTTGACAGGTTTTTGAGTGTGTGTGCCTGGTGTGTCCCCCACGATCAGCTCCCTGTGCACAGGGGGTATCCTAAGGGATCCTGTGTCTGGGAAATGCTACGTCAGTTTTAAATGTCCATGGGTACCACTGGAGCAGGCTTTGCAGCCTCCTCTGCCTTTGTGCTGCAGCCTGTGTGGATAAACTCACCCATCCCAGTGAAGGAGGCAGCTTAATCATCTAGGGAGGTGATTTATGGTGGGAGGAAGCAATTTTCCAACTCAGACAGTCTAAGGCAAATGCCTTTTCCCACAGTGATGGAGGAGGACCATAGGGATCTCAGGTGGCTCCTCTGGAATGGAGTGGGTTAATGCCTCTCTCTTCTGCCCTGGCTAGCCTGGAAGAAGACTTCATCACCTGGAGAGAGCAGTTCTGGCCAGCAGTGTGTGAACACTTCGGGGTGGAGGCTACAGGAGAAGAGTCCAGGTGTGTTTGGGAGCAGCTCCTCTTGGGTGGCAGAGACTGGCCACCTCTGACTGGTGGCTGTGCCCTCAGCCCTGGGCTGCTGTTCCCTTTCCTCTGCACTGCCTCCACTTCCAGACTCAGGGAGGGCACGAGGGAAGTATAGCAGGGACTGGGGCTGTTTGGCCTGAGCCTGTCCTGGTGTGAGTCTGAGCCCAGCTCTGGATTTCTGTTCTGAGTGAGGAGATGATGGCCTTGGTTCCTTTGGGGCTGGCCGTGCTGGTTGTCAGGCTCCAGGGATGCTGAGGGCTCCCCTTGCTTTGGGCTTTCTGCAGACTGCCTGGTCCCTCATGTCTCAAGGGGGGCAAAGGGCTGGGATTTGCTTTTTTCTTTTTGAGCTGCAGCAAATCCAGCAAAAGAGATGATCATTCCAGCTTTTCCTTGTGGGTTCCAGTTTGACTTTTTTCTCTTTCCTCTCCACTTTCCCCCTCCAGCATCCGGCAGTACGAGCTGGTGGTGCACACAGATGTGAACATGAACAAAGTCTACACGGGGGAGATGGGCCGACTCAAGAGCTACGAGAACCAGAAGCCGTGAGTGCCAAACCCTCTGGGAAAGGTGTACGTGGGGCAGGTCTTGCCTGGTGGCTGCTTGATGTTTCTAACAGCACCTGCTGTGCAGGCAGTGCCATTCCTGCAGCACAGCAGGTCTTTGCCCCAGAGAAATGGGCTCAGATCTCCACTGGGACTCTGAGATTCCCCAGTTAATGAATCATTCGTGGTGTGGAGATGGCTGTGGTCACGTGTGCTGTTTGGCTGGTACATGCACAGCATCTGTCCTGAGCCTTTCCTTGCCAGCAGTGGCCAGTGCATGATGGCTGCTGGCAGTATTGCTGTGAGGAGATAAGCTTTAAACATTAATTCCAGCCTGAAACATTTCTTTGAGATGTGATAATCCCTCCAATCCACTTCTGCGTCATGTGTCCTTTGATGGGACAGAAGCTGTTGACTGCTGGGCTGTGCTGAGAAAGAAAAGGGTCTGTTTTCTGTGCCACTGTGGGGAGCAGCAGGATCATGATTTGGTTTCTGCTGTGGTGCAGCGTGCTTTGGAGCAGGAACCAAATCATTCTCTGGAGTCAGAGGGAACATGCCTGGGTAGAAGGAGCTCCATGAGCCTGCAGGAGAGTATCCCAGAACACCCTTGTCTTTCCTTCCAGCCCATTTGATGCCAAGAACCCCTTCCTGGCCCAGGTGACGGAGAACCGCAAGCTGAACGAGGGTGGAGAGCGGCACTTGATGCACCTAGAGCTGGATATCTCCAATTCCAAAATCAGGTACTTCCCTGGGAGAACTGGAGGCTGCTCCTCTGTTTTGTCAGCAGCAAAGAGCGAGGGTGTGGCACCAGCCTCATCAAGCACTTCAGAAGGGGACCTTGCTCCTTAACACTGCCCCTTTGGGCTTCTGTGCCACCTACCCCCTGCCAGGACTTGCTCCCAGCTCTTGCAGTGCTTTGAGTCCATCCCATCCCACATCCCTGACCTACCTGAGCAGTCGCAGTTTTAGGAATTGTCCACGAGACGCTCAGTAAATGAGAGGGCAGCTGAGCTGGGGATTGCTCTTGCCTGTATTTGCCTTAGGTGTTCAAGCATAGCAGGAATAACACCCTTTTCTGAAAACCCTCTCACTGGCTTAAATTCCTTAAATTGTTAGGAAGTCATGAATCCAGGTGTCTTAACATAACAGCTGCAGAGGTTTTGAGGAGCTTTGCTCTGTTCTGTTGGGAAATTGACCTGTCCTTGCTGGAGCTCTGACAAAACTGCTGTTACCTGGGAGATCCCTTGTAAAGACCCTGGGAAACCATTATCCCACAGTGTCACTGCTGGCTCTGTGGATCCTGATGGTGCAGGTCCTGTGCACCAGACCTCAGTGTTGTCCTGCTGCCTCTTGCAGCAGCGTCCTTGTGCTCTGGCTGAGCTGCTGAGGGTGGTGAAGCAGTGGTGCAGGTGTTCCATGTGCTCTCCTGCTGCTCTGTGCCAGGTATGAGTCTGGGGACCACGTGGCTGTGTACCCAGCCAACGACTCCTCCCTGGTGAACCAGATTGGTGAGATCCTGGGCACGGACCTGGACACTGTCATGTCCCTAAACAACCTGGATGGTGAGTATGGATGACCCCTGAAGGTCTCCAGTTCTCCAGTTGTGGCCTCAGTCCTTCACCCTTCCAGGTGTCCCACAGCCCTGTCAGTGTTGTGCTGTTTTAGCAGGGGCTCAGAGCCTGCTTGCTGAGATCAGCTGAAGTGGGTCAGTTGTGAAATGTGCTTAGTGAACCCATTCAACAACAAATTATGTAACAGCACACTCCTAATTATGGAGCATCAGCCCACCAGAGCATCCTTCAGCAGCCCCGGAGCTCCTCAGAGCCCTGAGCATGTGAGATGTTCTTATTCAGTCCTGGGAGGAGGCACAGGCTCGGGGGCTGAACTGCCAGCAGGGAGCACTTGTGCTGATCCCAAGAGCTCTTCTGAGTAGCATTCCCAGCAGAGCCAGCCTCTGGCAGGAGGGAGAGGGCAGCTGCTGCCCATCACACTGCTGGAGCAGCACAGCCAGACCTGAGGCAGCAGATGTGCTGGCCTAGAAGCCTGAGAGAGCTCCTGGTTTCTAGAGAGGAAGTGTATTGAATGCATTGCTGGAGCCTGTGGCCCCCTGTGCAGTGTCCTGTGCTGTCCAGACTCACACTGTCATTCCTGTTCCTTATGGACGTCTCAAGGTTGAACAGAATGGCTCCAGCCTTGACTGCTGGTACAGCTGTGCGTGGCTGACAGAGCCTAAGGACATCTTTGAGGCCAGATCTGATGGAGCCTGAGGCCAAATTATCCATGGAAGGCAGCCCCCAGCTTAGCCTGGGGATTTGCTGGGCTGTGCGTGCGCATCTCAGGGCAGGGAGCCCCTTGGGGAGCACAGGGTGTATTTGCTGCTGCTAAACTGCCAGGCAGCCTCTGTGGACACAGAATGGGTTACTGAGATGGAGTTGCCTGGGGTGGGAGGTGATTCAGTGTGGAGCTGGGGCTCTGCCCCACAGGCTGCTCTCTCCTCCCTGAAGCCCACTCTGCTCTGTGTCCAGCCCTCACTGTGTGTAGCGGCCGGCACAAAACCTCTTAACACGACAGCTTGACCTGGTTGATTTTTAATTTTTCTTTCTCTCCCGCTTCTCCAGAGGAATCCAACAAGAAGCATCCCTTCCCCTGCCCCACATCATACAGGACAGCCCTGACCTACTACCTGGACATCACCAACCCTCCCCGCACCAACGTCCTCTACGAGCTGGCCCAGTACGCCACCGACAGCGGCGAGCAGGAGCGCCTCCGCAAAATGGCCTCCTCTGCTGCTGAGGGCAAGGTGGGAGCTCTGCCCTTCCCACCTGGGGGATCCCCAAAAGGCACCCAGAGAGCCGAGGGGGTCTTTGTTTGTGTGGGGAGGTTGTGATGCCTGTGCTCTCCTTGCCTGCAGGCGCTGTACCTCAGCTGGGTGGTGGAGGCCCGCAGGAACATCCTGGCCATCCTGCAGGACATGCCCTCCCTGCGCCCCCCCATCGACCACCTGTGCGAGCTCCTGCCCCGCCTGCAGGCCCGCTACTACTCCATTGCCTCCTCCTCCAAGGTGGGTGTGCTTCCAGCAGGGAATGTGGCTGTGGAGCTGGACGTGGGGAGCTTCTCCTGGTGACATTTGCTATGAGAAGGGCAGATTTAGTGATCTCTATGCATGGAGTTATCCCACGGGTCTGTGGAGAGGCCCACGCTGCAGCCAGGTGTGTCCTGATATCCCCACACTCTCTGGAGCCCTGCTCCTCTTTGCCCATTTGCCTGGCAAGGTGGCATTTTAGGGGTTGGTCAAAATTTGCTCTTGGCACCCTCCAAGGCAGCTCAGTGTTCCTGTGCTGAGCTGAGGGCAAGACAGAAGCCCTGTGAGGAGCACACAGGGAGGAATAGCCATCCCAGTGTTAACATGAGGTTAAATTTCTCCCCATTCCTGAGCACAAGGAAGCAGTCTGGGGTTGCTGGGGCTCCTTCTCTGCCTGGTTCCAGCATCTCTTCCCTGCAGGTTCATCCCAACTCCATCCACATCTGTGCCGTGACGGTGGAGTACGAGACCAAGACGGGCCGGCTGAACAAAGGGGTGGCCACCAACTGGCTGAAGAACAAGGTTCCTGAGCAGAACGGGAGCAGCTCCCTGGTGCCCATGTACGTCCGCAAGTCGCAGTTCCGGCTGCCCTTCAAGCCCAGCACGCCCGTGATCATGATCGGGCCGGGCACTGGCATCGCCCCCTTCATCGGCTTCATCCAGGAGCGCGCTTGGCTGAAGCAGCAAGGTGGGTGCCCAGGAGCTGCCCCAGGGGCTGGAGCTGCTGCAGGACTCTCTGGGGTCAGTTGGTGCCTCCAGGGTGCAGCTTTGCTGCTCCTGTTGCTGGTGGGCCCAGCTAAAAGCGGAGTGGTAGGGCAGGGTGAACAGAGCTGAGTGGTTTTGTCCACAGGAGGGTGCTTGGTCCTTCTCTTGGCCAGAGAGGATGTTTGGGGGTGGACAGACCTAGGGAACTTCTCTGATCTCTGCCACCACCACACCTCCAAATAACCAGTCACATCACTCAGACTCGGTTCTAAAGCTTGTGGGCACTTCTGGGGGTCAGAAGCCATTGTGTAGCTCTGCAAGCCCAGGGTGGGGGACAGCACAGGGCTGGAGGCTGCTGGGGGTGTCAGGACAAGGAGGGGTTGGGAGGGGACAGGGCTGGGGGCTGGCAGGGCCCAGCTGAGGGGGGCTGTGTGACCCTGCAGGCAAAGAGGTGGGCGAGACAGTGCTTTACTATGGCTGCCGCCGTGAGCACGAGGACTACCTGTACCGGGAGGAGCTGGCCCGCTTCCAGAAGGAGGGAGTCCTCACCCAGCTCAACGTGGCCTTCTCCAGGGACCAGGCTGAGAAGGTACCACCCTGTCCCCACTGTTCCTGCTGCCCACCATCACTCCCATGGCAGGCAGGAGCACCCAGCACTTCCCCTGTCTCCCAGAGCCATGAGTACAGCCTTGCCTTCCCTCCCTCTCTGTGGTGTGGGGGGGCTCTGCTCCTCTCTCCTCACTCCCACCTTGTTTCCTGCCAGGTTTATGTCCAGCATTTACTGAAGAAGAACAAGGAGAATGTCTGGAAGCTGGTTAACGAGGGGATGGCTCACATCTATGTGTGCGGGTAGGTCTGGGGACAGGATGGGGATTTGGGGGCAATGTTCCCATTCTCAGGTAAAGGAGTGTGACTCAGTTTCCTCAGCTGCGCATTACAAGCCCTGGGAGGGTTATACTATCCTAGTTCAGAGAAAGGCAGGGGGCTGGGGTGAGCAAACCCTCTGTGTCCAGAGTGGGAGGTGACAGGGCTCTGTGGCTGTGCTGTGGTGTCTCACTCCCACTCCCCGTTTGCAGCGACGCCCGGAACATGGCCCGGGACGTGCAGAACACCTTCTACGAGATCGTGTCCGAGTTTGGGAACATGAGCCAGCCCCAGGCCGTGGACTATGTAAAGAAACTGATGACAAAGGGCCGCTACTCGCTGGATGTGTGGAGCTAAGAGAGGGGCTGGCGGGGCAGGGGAGAGAACAGGTCCCCAGGAGTGGGCCAGGGGAGCTGGCAAGTGCCTGCTCACCCACTGCTGCTGTGGGTGACGGTGTCGTCCCCATCCCACAGCTACCCCGGTGTCACTCCCAACCCTTCCTGGGGCCTCAGCAGCCCCTCGGGGCAGGCTGTGGACCCCAAGGGGTGGAAAGGGTTGAGAGGGGCAGGGGGGTAGCTCAGGCTGCTGTCCAGGAGCTGCAGTGCCACCGGCACCTCAGGGTGCACCCCGTGGCACCAGCGTTTGCCTTGAGGCCAGGGACATCAGGGACACAGCTGCTGTGGGGCAGGAGCCACGGACACCGGCAGGGAGTCCTTCCCTGATCACGAGGTGTTGCCTTATCCCCGGGGCTGGAGCCCAGCCTGGCCTGCAGGGACGGCAGAGCAGTGGAGGGGCTGTGCTGGGGCTGGGCTGGAGCCTTCGCCTCCCTCCTGCCAGCCCTGCTTGCCCAGCCCTGCTGGCCCAGCCCTGGGCTGTGGGGCTGGCAGCTGCCTCTGGGCACAGAGCTGTCCCATGGCCCCACCAGCACATCCTGCTCCATTCCCGCTGCCCGCCCTGGCTCCAGCAGCGGCGGGAAGCTCCTCTCCCTCTGGAATACACCCGGTTTGGGAGGCGGAGTCTCAGCCCAAAGGTTCTCCCCGGGGCCCGGCAGCTCCCCTGAGCCCAGCCCCTCCCTCACGCCGCGTACGGTCATTTTTTAAATACGGTTTTTATTTTGAACATCTTTGTGATTTAAGCATGGAAAAAAAAAACAAACCAACAACAAAACCCTCAGACTTTCAGGCTGTCCAATGATTGTAAATTATTTAAATACATTTGCCCTTGGAATAAAAATACTGTGTCTGGAGTTTCCTTCCTGCATTCTCTCTGCTCAGCCAGAGGGAAGAAGGAGGCAGGAGGAGCAATGGATGATAACTGGGAGGAAATTTGGGGATGTGGTGGCAGCTCTGGGTTTAGGCTGAGCTGGGGGCAGCCCCTACCCTGAGTGCTGGGCTGTGGGAGAGGAGGGAGGATGACAGTGGGAGACTCTGGACTGGGGTGCAGCTGTGCCCAACCTGCTCTTTGGTTCTTCCAGAGCTCCCAGTGCTGGTCCAGGGTACCACCTCCAGGGACACTGAGGTGCTGCTGGGCTCCTTGGGTGGCCACAGTTGTGGCCACAGCCTGTGCAGACTGGGGTGCCGTGGGAAGGAGCCCCCCCCTGCTGCCCAGGCTTGTGGAAGGGCAGTAGGAAATGACTTTTCATAAAATCACGGGCTCATATAGGCTGGAAAACCCCTCCAAATCATTGAGTCCAACCCTTAACCCAGAACTGCTAAACCCACCACTCAACCACGTCCCCAGCTGCCACATCTACATGGCTTTTAAATCCCTGCAGGGATGGTGACTGCAGGACTGTCCATTTTTGTGAAGATGTTTTCCTTAATATCCGACCTAAACCTCCCTTGGTGAAAGCTGAGGCTGTTTCCTCTTGTCCTGTTGTGACTATTGTCCTATTGCCCCCCACCTCCACCCTCCTTTCAGGGAGGTTGTGCCAGGACCCACTTCCTGATGAACCAAAGCTGCAGAGCAGAGTGTGGAAGCTGTTCCCAGGCTGGCCCAGTGACCCGGGGCAGCTCCTTCCCTTTATTTTCACACGTGCAGCCTCAGGAGATGCCAGCCCAGGGTGCTGCTTGCACAGCTCCAGAGTGAGGCCTGGACCAGGCTCCTGCTGCTCCCACCCCTCCCAGGGCCCAGCTGCCCCTTCCCTGTGGATTGAAGGTGAGCAGGAGTTGGGGCACCCCTGGAATCCACCCCTGGAATCCACCCCTGGACGAGGCTGCCCCAGGGCCTCACCACACAGGGGCAGGCTGGGTGCAGGGCTGGGGGGAAGAAGGGGGAGCCTCAGGTACCCCAGGAGCTGTGTGAGGCAGTCCCTGGACACTGCCCTGTCCCAATGGGGTGGGGAGCATCCAGAGAACATCCCAGAAAAAGGGAGGGGAGTGGCTGTCCCAAGCATCCTGCTGTTGGATGTGCACGGCAGCCAGGACAGGAGGTGCAGGGTGCTCCTGACTCCAGGTGAGTGACTCCAGCACGGCTCCAGCCCCGTGGTGAGCACTTGGACTGTCCAGGAGAGGCCCTAAGCTCTGTCCCACACCCGGGGCCTCCAAGGAATGGGATGAGACACCAGAGTCCGGACGGAATTGAGGAGATGGGGAGAGGGGATGGAGCCAGTGGGGAGAAACAGTCCAGGCCCCCACACTGCCCCCCTTCAATTCTCCTTCGTGTCCTGGTTCTTGTTCTGAATCTTCTGGTGGACGACACGGAGGGTGGTGAAGAAGTTGCCCAGGAAGAGGATGAAGAAGGGGAGGCCACACATGAGGACCTGCAGGAGGAGAGGCTGGAGTCAGGAGGAGGGACCTGCCTGGGGCTTCCCCCTCCCAGGGCATTCCCGGGAGCCTCCCTACCTGCCACTCCTTGCACTCGGGGTGCTGGATCATGCGGAACAGGGTGATGGCGTTGTAGAGCTGCCAGAACTGCAAGAGAGAGGAGGGTCAGGGAGCTGCTGCTTTCAGAGCCTCCGTCCCAGGCTGGAGCCCATCCAGCTCCACCTCTGGGTATAAACCCCACACCGACCTCGTGTGGGGGCACTGAAACCCCAGCCAGGCTCAGGGCCAGAGGGCTCATTCCCAGAGGACTCCAGCTGGAACACCCCCCCTGTTTCAGGGCAGCTGGAGCCCAAGGGCCATGAGGAAGCCTCAGGCCAGCCTTTGGCCATCAGCCTCAACCATCTGACTGAGGATGGACTCGGTCCTTTGCAGCAGCAGCTCAAAGTTGGAGATCAGAACGGCTTTGCAAAGGCTTTGGAAGGGTTCTCACTGCAGCCCCTCTGCACCTGAGCACCCAGGAGAACCACCCCAGCTCCTCCCCATCTCACTTCCCCCGTTGTGGAGGTGCTAAAGAGAGAAAAGCTCAGCATTTGATGGAAGATTTCCCTGCCCCAGGCATCCCATATTACATGTCTGTGGCAGCCCGTGGGGTCTGTGCCATGTCCAGGCCACTGGGCACAGCTGGGAATGTGGCACATCCCATTCCCACCCGAGGCTCTGGCATCTTACAAGGACTGGGGCAGCCTCACCTGCCCGAAGAAGAGGAAGGGAAGCAGGAACGTGAGGCCTCTCCACATCCAGGACTGGAAGCCCTCTGCAAAGGATGAAGTTTTCTGTGAGGACCTGGAAGGGGCTGGTGGAGAAGGGATGGAGCCCAGCTCCTCCAGATATGGAGGACAGGGAGGCTCAGTGCCCCACACCGTGCCTGGCTGAGGAGGTGCTGCCATTCCAGCCTCACTGTGGGCACTGGCAGGGGGGACAGTGGCAGGGACTCCTAATCCAACAATCCCAGGGCTCTGGGCCCCAGTGGAGCTGCCCCCAGGGGAGGTGACAGCCCACAGTGCCTGGGGTGTTGGAGGGGTGTTCCATGTCTGAAGGAGCTTCCTGGGGAAACCTGGGATGCCCAGAGCCACATCCACTTCCACCTCACACCCTCAGGGAGCCAGCTGTGGGCTGGTGGTCCCAGCAGAGCAGGAGGAGGGGGACAATCAGCCTTTGGGGTGATGCTGCCCCATAGGAGATGCTGCTCTGGCAGCTTTGGTTTGACTTGTAGCTTTTATTGTTCCTGCCACCGATTAAAGTGACCTCAAAGTTGTCACCATTTCCTTCAGGAGAACCCACAGCTCCCAGTGAGCTGAGCCCCAGGCTGAGACCACCAGAAGGGGACATCCCACTCACCCACAGTCAGATCCATGTTGTGCCTCTCTCCCAGCGCTCGCAGCCGGTACAAGCACCCACTCTGGTAGTAATACTGCAGGAACTGCACAAAGCCTGCAAGGACAGCATGGCTGCTGTCAGAAGCTGCCCAGGGATCACCCTCCAGCCTCGGCATCATCCCACAAAGGCCACCCGAGGCCAAGGGAACCGCCAAGTGAGCTGAGAGCTGTCAGCAGCTACAGCCAGCACTGCAGGCACTCTCAGCACCTGGGGGTCAGTCCCTGTCCCAGCACACGTGGCAACACTCACTCTGGTACATGGAGAAGGAGAGAAACTGGTTCCTGAACATCTGGTACATCAGCCCATCTGGCCTGTGAAGAGAAGGAGCTGGCTGGGGGATTTGGGGCTGGGAGGGGACAGCCAGCCCTGCCTGTCCCACAGCCCCTGTGGGCCCTCGACCAGAGCTGCCCATGGGACAGGGGACACAGACTTACCACGTCAGCATGACACCTGAGAGGAAGGTGGAGATGTAGTGATGAAAAACCCACCAGCCTTTGATCCTGGAGGGCAGACACAGAGAAGCAGTGTCACATCTGGAGCATGAATCCAGAGCCAAAGGCACCCCGGAGAGTGGAGCAGCCCAGCCCCAGCCACCCCACAGCTCCAGGGCTGGGTGGGAAATGATCCCCAGAGCAGGACCCAGGGCCTCAGGGCCTCAGGGCTGGGCAGCACCTGCCAGCTCCACCTTCCCTCACCACCTCCACACGGGAGGTTCCTCCTGCCCCGCTGCTGCAGCTCCCAGCAGGGTTTGCCACACACCCTGAGTAGGAGGGAGCTGCTCCCCTGTGGCAGGTCCCTGCAGAGAAGGCCCAGCCCCCTGCCCGGGCCCGGGGCACTCACTTGGAGCCGTTGTTGATCAAGATGCTCTCACGGATGGTGAGGGTGCAGTAGTACCACACCAGGAGGAAGTTAAAGACGGCGTCTGTCACCCTGGGTCACACAGAGCAGGGTGTGAGGGCACGTGCTGGGGGCACAGGCACCCTGACAGCCCGTGGGACACCCACCCCCAAGGGAAGGGACCTGCTCCCACCACCCACCATGGCCACGGCAGCCACAAAGGCCACCCCACCTCTAGGGCAGTGTCCAGATGCTTTACCAGGATCTCCTGTTCAGCTCTGGATATTCCAGGATGGGAGAGAAGGGCAAGGGGGCTGTGGGAGGAGATCTCTGCCCAGCACCAAGCCAGACTCACCTGGAGTTGAGGAGGAACCGACAGGAGAAGGAGACAATGAGGAGGATGATGGTGAGGTAGAGCTTGAACTTCTCGTACTCATCTTTATATGCAAACCTGCAGGGAAGCACAAGGATAGGCTTGGAGCAAAGGGGGCTGCCGGAAATTTATGTCCTCCCATCTCATCTGGCTGGGTAAAAGTGATGTTCTGCTGGGACACACTTGGGAAGAACCTTGCCTTGGAGGTATTTCTGAGAGCAGAGCACATCAGGCTGCTCCACACAGCTGAGACATGTTTGAGCACCCCAAACCACCCCAACCTGGTGGGGAAGACAGGCAGACTGGGATGTGCACGTCTCCAAGGGGAGGATTGGGCAACACAGGGAGAGGGGAGAGGCTCCTGGCTGGGCATCTCTGGCAAGGGAAAGGCTCTCAGGAGCCAAAACCAACTTTTGGTGTTTCCCCAAGGGAAGAGGAGGGGACTATCCACTGTCTGTCTTTCCTGAAAGTTCCTAATACAGTGGAAACACAGACATGGCTTTGGTGGAGGATCCCATTAACTTGTCAGAGCTAATGGTCCATCCCAGCCCAGTGGCAGGAATGTGAAGGGGAGCTAAGTTTTTGGCTGATTCTTGGGAAATGATGCAGAAAACAGCTCAGGAAGGGAAATCTACACCAGGTGAGCCAAGCCAGCCCCGTGTCTGCCTGGGAGGAGCTGTTGTTCCTGGTGCCAGGGGGATCCCAAGAGGCAGATCAGAGGTGCAGCGAGGAGGGGCCGTACTTGGCCTGTTTGCTGAGCAGTGTCACGTTCACATTGCCGAGCACCAGACTCAGGTACAACCTGGGGAGAGAGCAGAGCGTTAGGACAAGGACCTGCCTGTGGAGCTGTCCCCTCCTGTGCCACCAGTGGGGCCAGGGATGACCCCCAGGTGCTTCCACTCAGAGCTGCCAGGCACAAACCCTCTGGAATCCCCTCCCATGGGCAGGGGGACACGTGGGGGAGCGCTGGGGTGTTCACCAGGGCTTCTTCTCGAGCACAACCACTGTCCAAGGGTGGGTGATGGCCAGGCAGAGGAGGGAGGGGCAGCTCATGCCCAGGTGTCCCTGGGGGGCCCAAGTGGAGCAGCAGAGCTGTGCCACCGCTGGGTACAGGGTGACAGCTCTGGGTCTGTGCCTGCAGCGTCACAGCCACAGGGATGTGGAGGGTGGCCCTGGTGCCCCACCCGTGCTGAGGGGCCTTCTCACCCGTTCTTCTTTGGCAGATAGGCCTCCATCTCAAAGAAAACGTTCTGCCTCTCTTTAATCAGGCTCTGGGTCTCTTGGATGGATGCCTCCTGCTCGGGAGTCGCCTGGGCTTTGCATCTGGGGAGCAAACACAGGCACTGGCATCAGGAGAGCCTCTGTAACATGATCAGCACGTGCTGGCACTCCACAGGTGACTGACTCGGGCAAGGACAGCCCAAGGACAGGGAGGCAAGTCCACAACTCTGTCTGCTGGGTGAGCTCCTCTGTCAGGCTGTGCTGTTGCTCAAGAGAAGGGAGCAGGGTGAGGCCAGATGGGTCTGTCAGCCTTAGGAAGGATGGGGAGAGCTTTGTGCAGGAGGAGAGCAGCTCATGGTACCTGAGAAACCCCTGCAAGCTCTGAACTGCAAACGGGGCACAAAGCAGGGCAGAGGAACAGGGGGCTGGGGAAGATCAGAGAGGTTTGCATTTGAGACATGAGGTGAGCTCAGCAGCCCCGGCCCTGCTGCTCTCCCCTCCTGTGCTGGCACAGAGCACTGACTCACTTTTTGAGGGACAGTGACAGCTCCTTCAGCCGCTTCTTCTGCCGGGTGATGGAGCTGGAGATCCCATCCTGCAGCTTGGTCAGCTCCTCGAGTTTCTGCTTGTACAGCTTGTGGTTGTCCTGGGAAAGAGAGACCAGCATGCATTAGAGCTGCCTGCCCACCCCTGTCCTTGGGGGGTGACGTGCTTGTTGAAATTATGCTTTTGTTATGATGCCCTGTGATGCTTTTGTTAAAAAATGTCCTTAATTTCACCTGTGCAGCTGCTGGGTGAGAGGAGGGGCTGCTGCAGAAGGCCAGGTGTGTTTGGGGACAGCCTGCAGCCAGCCCTGATTCCATGGGGATGCCCATCCCCAACGCCAAGCAGGATATTCCCGTGTTCAGGACAGCAATGACTGCACACAGCAGATAGGAAAGACTTGGGAATAAACGCTGTGTGGACCAGGGTACAACTGTGGGCTACTCAGAGCTGTGGTTTTGAGTGCTGGGACAGGATGAGCAGCTCTTGGTGCCTCCAGGTCTCCCAGCCCCAAGTCATGGCCTTGGGGCTCCACCTGAGCAGCCCTGGGAAGCTGGAAGGAGCCTGTCAGTGAGCTGGACAAAGAGGATGGACTCCCAGCAGGGCTGCTGCCCAGTGTTCAGTAACCCAACCACACCTGGAAAAGGCTGGATGCATTTCTCCACTATATTTAGCAGGGAAAGGGGAGAGCTGCTGGATCAATGCTGCTGCTTGTCCAGGTCAGCAGGAAAGCAGCCTCACCTTGGCCACAGCAGCCCAAACGCCACCTCCAGCAGGGAATTACACACTGCTCACAACAACCCTTGGACTAGACCTTGACACGAAAAAGTTTTAACCTCTGTAGCTCTTATCAACCACTTCATCACCAGATCTTAAAAGTTGTTCCCAAAGGAGAAAGGTGAAACCGAGAACAGAGGAGGGAAAGCTTCTCCCTCTGGTGACAAGCAAGGAGGGAATGGATCCCACATAGTCCCGGCTGCACAGTAGCGATTTATGTCCCTGATTTATCCGAGGACATTCCCTGTTTGACCATCCAGCTTTCCTGCTGCCATCTAGAGTCACCTCCTGCTGGCTCCGGAGTTAACCGTGAGCAAGTGGCTTTTGTGACAAGTCCTTTAGCCGTGCCAGCTCGGAGACAGCCTGGCTGAGGAATCACCGCGGGAGGAGGTGCCCAAAGGGAAGGGCCGGCGCTGAGTGGCTGCACTCAGGGTTCGAAGTGGGCGACCCGCGACATCCACGCAACCCTTATGGAGCAAGAGGAGGTTTCTCAAAGCCTCCCTTGCCCCAGATCTGGGCACAGCAGCGACGTGTCCGCAACAACATCCGCTTCACCCCGCTCCCGGGCGGGAAGGAGGGGGAAAGGGAACGGGAGCAGCTGCAGCCGAGTGACCCGAGCGGCAGCAGGAGATGGTTGGCCAACCTTTCCCTTGAGTGACCCTGTGTGAGCTGAACCCTGCCCACTCCTTCCCCGGCAGGCAGCGCCCTGGGGATTACACAAAGCAGGTGGAAGCACCTCTGACACCAAGTCACCTTCCTGGCACGGAGCCCCCGGCCAGCCCCGGCGGTGACAGGGTACGGCAGCGGGGACAAGGTGCCTGGCTGAAGCGTGCCGGGATCCCGGGAGACCCCGGCTCTGCTGCCGGTTTCCCTCTGCGGGGCTGGCTGGCCCCGGGCTGCCCCGAGCCGGGCGGAGAGGAGCCATAAGGAGTGAAACGGCATCTGCGCACCTCGTCCGGCCGTGCCACGCCAGGCACTGCCGCTCCCCGCAGGAAAACCGGGAGATCTGAGGTCTCCCCGCCACGTCCACGGCGGGCTGTGGCATCAGACCGGGGCACCCCGCTCTTGCCGAGCCCCGTGCCCCGGCACAGCCTGGCACCCCTGCCCTGCTCCGAAACGCTCTGCCCCAAAGCACAAGGCTCGGACCCCAGGGCTGAGACACGGGGGGAACCACCCGGACCCCAGAGGCCAGAGCCCGGCTGCCCGCCGTACCCGCTGGAGATGCTGCGGGGCACCCGCGGGGCATCTCCCACCCCCGGTGCCGGTAACCCCGGCGCGCCCCGCTCGGCCGGAGCGCTCCCTCGGGCCGCAGCCGGGGGTGTCCCGGGGCCGGTGGTACCTGGATGCGCTGGTAGCCGTCCTGCAGCTCCTCCCACTCGCGCAGGCACTCGGCGAGCGAGGCGCCCCAGGCCATGGCGGCGATGGCGGCGGCGGTGACCGGCCCGGCCCGGCCCGCGGCGACGGGCGGCGCTGGGGCCCCGCCCCCTTCCGGACACGCCCCTGGGCGGGGCACGGGGCGGGGCCTCCTATATTCTGTGTTTGCCTTTAAATCGGAGCCTGGGCAAGGAGGAATTCCCTAAAATCGCAGCCCTTGGCCGGAGCAGCGGGCTGTGTGAGGGGCGCCGGGCTCGCTCTCAACTCGGGCTGCATTCCCGGCCCTGTCGTGTCAGAATGAGAAACCCAAACCCAGCGCTGAATGGCAGACACGGAGTGCTGCAAAGCCGGGGCGTGTTTTCTGTCATGTTTTATTTTGTGATGTCAAAGAACGGAATTCGGAGTGGTGTAAGAGAGAGGAGGGTGCTGAGTTTAGGTTTCATGTGACAGCACTGAGGCTTTAAAATTACCATCTGTGCTCCGAGGTTTGGTTGTAGGATTAGAAGGCAGCAAATGGGAAGGATGGACTTGTCAACAATCCGGCCAGCGAGTCTGTGAGAGGCCGTGGGAGCTGAGAGGGCACTCACAGGGCACAGGGACTTCTGAAACGGGGAAATTCTATTATCACCTCTCCGCGCTGGAAGTGGGCACTGTCAGACTCTAAATTCACTATTCCATACCATGGATACCATGGACCTTTACAGAGATAACCCTACTGACTGCCCCGCAGCTGTGGTTATAATCCCCTTTGTTTACAAAAGAGTCGAGCTGTGTCTAATGGGCCACATCCTGCAGGACTTGGATTCCCCAAACTGCCACCTCCTTCAGCACAGGTGAGTTCTCCAGGAGGCTCCAAGTTTTGACCCAAAATGACGTGGAGCTAAAGAGGAAAGCTTTTCCATTACATTCCAGTCTTTTTTCGCACAGCGTTCAAGTAACTTTCTCCCCAGAAGGGGGAAGGGAAGTGGCTTTCCCCATGGGATGTTCTGTGTCAGTATTTTGGTTCAGAGATGTCTGTGATTGGCCACCCATAGATTTGGGTCTCCCAGGCTGAGAGCTGTTTCACAAAGCCACGGTTTGGTCTCATGTTCATTTTGCATTTCAGAAGGTATTTCCAAGCTCTCTGTAGACAGGAGGAAAGAAAAGAAATGTTAGGAATTGAACAGAAAATGATTCTTAGGCATTTTCACAAAGCAGCTGCGCTTCAGTCAACACAGCTTTGTATTTGCTCCCTGTGCTGGACGGCAAGAACCTGTGGAGGAGAGTTTAGTACCAAAGTGGGGACAGGCTGGATCCAGTTGGGAATCTGAGAGAAACTTGTTCCCTTCATGCTCTGCTGCCCTGGACACCAGGACAGCTTAGGCTGCTTTCACTGCTTAGTGTTATTCTACTCTGATGGAGCCATCCAATCTTGGATTTTCTACCCTAAAATGCTGTTCCTTCCACAGATGATGAGCAAAGCAGTGAAGTATCAGCTATAAAGGTTATAAGCCAAGGAAGGTTATCACATTTTTGGATTGGTGTGACCTGATGTGGCAGAGCAGTTATGACCTCGCAGTTATCCCACTGCATTAATTACAGCTATCTTAATTAATTGTTAACTCCAAGTAATCACCCAGAAACTCTGACACACAGAGGGCAGATCCACCAGCATTACTCCTGCTCCATCCCTGGGTTTTCCTGTCAGTGCTCATCTTCCTGCTCATAAAAGAGCTTGCCCCTTGCACTTGGAGGGTTGCTTAAGTGAGATGAGACCAAAGGTCAGCAGATAGTGTTCCATTGGTTTGTTTTTCTAATCTTGCTGATTCTGCAGGCTCTGAGGCTGATATTCCAATATTTACCCCCTCTGGGTCCACAGTGTGGGTGTCTCTGGTTTCCCTGGACTCAACAGATCTGCTCACATATTGCTCACTAATAGAATCAGGGGCTGCACATCCCAACTCTGCCTTGCTTTTGCCTTTTGGAAGCTTTTACAGATCTTTGCCTGGATTGGCTGGAGGATCACACAGAAATCTGTTGCACTTTGTCTGCAAGAAACAAACTCGTCTGCCAGGGTAATCCCTCAGGAAGGCTTTGCCCAGCCAACAGTGGGCAAGCACTGCTCTGTCAATATTTTCTCTCTTTTTTTTGGCATTTAGTAAAGTGCTGAGACCAACCTGTTGATGCCAACTGAGAGGAATGGCAAGGCTCAGCCTTTGCCTTTTGCATTGCCATTGGAAGCACATTCTGTGATTCAGTGAGTGGCAGTTATCAGCCTGCAGGAGCAATCACAGCCCTGTTGGTGCAGGGGCTGAACCCTGAGCCCTGCTGGCACCCTCAGCCTCTAATTACCCACTGGCACACAGCCATGGAGAGAGCTTTCCTCTTACGTTGGACATGTTTGCACAAAATCAATCACCTTATCAGACACAGACCCAGCTTTAGTGAAGTTTGGATCAATCCCTTCAAGCTCCTGAACTTTCCAAACAAGGGCAAGGTTTTTAAGGAGAGGCCGGTCAGTTGCCATGGGAACTCTCCTGCTCCATGTTAGGAGGCACCAGGAGATGATGCCTGTGTGTTGTATGCAAAGGGAGAAAGGCCTGGCACCAGAGGAGAGCCCACCAGGTTCTTGCACAGCCAGGCCAATCCCAGCCATCCTTCATTAATTTCTTTCATTATTCAGAGCTATAGAACACCCTATACTGGCCATCTGACCTGTACATCCCTCCTGAGCAAGTATTTTCCTATTCCAGATTTCTATACAGAGGTGTCCATGGGAGGGGATTGCTTCTGGAGGAATAAAAAAGGATCTTGGAAAAAGTCAGTGCTGAAGTCAATGGTAAATGAAAGCCCTGCAAACACTGGGTTCTGAACTTCTCCAAGGCTATGGAATTAAGACATAGGATTAACTGCAGTAGCTTCCACTCTTTTCCTCAAATCCAGGAGAGAAATACCATGTTCTGTATCCACAGCTTTGCTTTCCTAGCCCTTTAGTTAATTAGGGAAAACAAAAATATGACCAGTTCTAGAGTAAGGGCTCACAGATCCAAAGTCACACCTAAGCCACCTCCTTAATGGTCTAAAGAAGATGCAATCTCAAATCATATAATCAGTTCCATTATCAGGTGGAAACTGCATGAAATCACAGAGAATGCCTTATTACTACAGTGATGGGGCTTCAGCAAGAGCAATGGAGTGCAGAGGGGGTTTCTGTGGGGACTGTGACAGTGACATACCTGCAGGGAAAAGCGGCAGGAGTGCATCAGATAGGCCATGGTGGCTGTGCTGCTCCGGCTTATCCCCAGGCTGGAGGACACCAGCACTGCTCCCACGTCCTGCTGGGCATCTGAGGCAAGAAATGCCAATCACAAATTAGTGAGCTGGGAAATGGAGCTTCCCGTGGCAGAGTCAAGCACTGACTCGGCGACAGCTGACACAGGGGGGCTGCAGCCTGAGAGACAGGAGCCCTCAGGAGCCCTGACAGCAGCAGATGGGCACTGCCAGCTCCCATTTCTGTGAGCATTTTCCTTTCTTAAAAATCCGCTGTTAAAACATGGCCTTGAAGTGCAGCGCCAATGACAATGACCAGTCAACGCTTCATTACACATCAGTGTCACCTTCACATCAGGGATCTGAGGAGAAGTGGTCTTTCATGACCTATCAGCTGTGGTCAGCATCTCAAACTCTCCCCAAATAGCTCTAAAGGTATTGAAATTTTGCCTGGAAGGTTGCATATTTAATTAATAACCTTTTCATTCTTTCTCTCCCTCTCTAGACAGAACGATGTTTTTAAAACATTAGCAACTGAACTCCAGAATTCATAGACCAAAGCCTTTTCTTTTAGTGCTGTCAAGATGTTNTTTTTGTTTTTTTTTTCCCAAGCACCAAGCCAGCATTTTAAAACTCATTTCTTTTGTGAGATACTAGTTCTGTCCTAAGATCTGGGTAGAACTGGCCTCACTCCAACATACACCTGGCATGAGGACATGCACACTCCTCTTGGAGTATGTGGAGAGCTTTAGTCTCGTGTTCTGGTTTGAGTAATCTGCTCTCCACTGCCAAGTAAACAGTTCCACTATCAGATAAACAGTGGAACACTTCCACAAGTGCAGCTAATTGACTCTTGTAGTCTGGTCTGGAAACAGCCACAAACCATGTGTGATGTCAGAAGGAAACTTCTGAAATACTACTGGGATGTGCCTGAGGCACAATGAAAGGCAAGTAAGTGCATGTCAACATTCAGGTGCACCAAACAATGAAATTCAGTTCAGGATACAAAATTATATCTTCAAATGTTGTTTCTTTGTGTGAAGCTGTCACGTCTGGTATTGTACTTGGATTAAGGTCTGTGGGGACAGGGTGGTCTTTTGTTTCTGGCTCTGTCCAGCACAGCTCAGCAGGGCCTTGCTGTGTGGCAGGTGTTATTTGATAGGCACAATAAAAGATAACAACGTGGTTGGACAGCATCAGGATGGAGCTGCTGGAGCTGTGTCTGCTGTGCAGCTGCAGGAACTAAGCTGCAGACTGTTTTTTCTTGCCCTGTCTGATGTAATCAGCTGAAGGCAGGTTCATGCAGCCCAACCTGAAAGTCTTCCTGGGCCCTACAGTGGGTCTGCACTGCAAATCACAGATTATCAATGCCTCCTGCTGAGCTCTCTGATGTCTGTCACACTGGGTCACACAAAGCTCTGCTGGCTGAAGGTTTGGGCTGGAGAGAGTCAAAGGGTTGGTGTAAAGGAGTAAGAGGGAATCCCATGAAGCCCTGGTAGATACCCTGCTGCAAAGCCTTTTCAGATTGGGTGGAAAGCTCCCTGTTGTCAGAGTGAGGTATCCTTTAAAGTGAGCAGGGACATCAGTCAGATGCCCTGTAAAATCTCCTCTCTGTCCATCAGGCTGGTTAGTGAGGCAGCTCTGGTATCCATCAGGGTGTGGGCTTGCTTACTCTCCTGTCTGGGCTTCCTGTCACTCCCATCTAATGTCCTACAATGGAGCAAGGGCTGAGGAATTCCAGATCAGGATCCACTCACCTATGAAATGAGAAATGGTGGGGAAGGAAGAAAAAAGATCTGCTTCGAGTGAATCTGGAACAGATATATGGAGGGATTTACCTTCTTCTGCAAACCTGGGAAAAGAGCAGACAGAGCACATGGAGCAGAGAAGCAGCCTTGACCAAGATGTATTTGTTGGAGGCAAGGTGATCATTTCGTTTGCTGTTACACGTGTGAGTTTTTCATCATCATTAACATGATAAGGGATTTGTTATGGTGTGGCACAGAGATGTTTGTAACACAGAACCAGTTTAATCACTGATTTTCCATTTCAGTGGTATCAGCAATGATGCCTTAACCTACAGACAGATAATCTACAGAGAGATAAATAAAAACAGATGAGCTGAAAGCAGGTGTGCTTTCACAGAATGTGTGTTGGCTGTTTTGTGGAGCCCCCCAGTTCACTTCATGTAGTTTTCTATGGCAGCATCTCCTCCTTCCACAGGCTCAGAGAACTCACAGAGCAAAAAATTGATGCAGAATTTCCAAAATGTGGAAGCACATCATGCAGAGGGCACGGGAATATTACCCACAGTGCAGAGACTCCTCTGGAGCCAAAGGCATGAGAAATGTCTGCTGGTGCACATGTCCTGGGGTGGGTAACTGGATTTGTTACTTTGTTTGGGTCACTACCTTGAGAAATGCCACTGAGTTTTTCCTGTGTGAAATTGCATTTCCAGCAAGGCCTGCAGACTGAGCTGACTGGTCATGGCCAGAGTAGGTATGGCAGGAAGACCAAGAATGTAACATATTGGTGATTTAGCTTTTACACTGATGTGTTGGTAAGATTTGACTCTGAAAGCTATTTAAAGGTACAGGTTTTTCCTGAAGAGTGGTGGTATGTGATAGACTTGTCCTACCAAGGGTTTCCCAGTCCTTCTCTTACCCAATTCACCTGTGGCATGGTCAAGGGCTGCAGGACTGTGTTGCTGTTGTGCTAACTCTGGAGCAGAAATTAGAAAACTGAGCATGAAATGGCACTGGAATCTGCACAGAGGTTTCCTTGGAAGGCTACAGGCATGGACTCCTCTGCCAAGAAACTCTGTGTCACCTCATTTTTTCATATCACAGACACTGGTGAGGGTAAGCCTTGAACAGTTTAACTTACAGTGTTACAGGCTGTTCAGAGACGTTGACCAGTGCTTTGATCTTCAGATCTTTCTGAATTTGTTTGTCACTGGCCTGCTTGAAATTGCCCATATATAGCTTTGCAGGCAGTATTTCTACAGGGTATGGCTGGAAGGTGTCTAGTTCCTGCCAGAAAGAAACCACAGGCTCAGGTTAGAGAGTGTCTTTGCTCCCATCAGCTCGATAAGTTCTTACACAAAAGTAATGTGAATAGTTGAACAGACACTTAGTCAGCAGCCCATGACATATTTTAGTGTAATGATTCATTCAATCACCTGGATTTGCTGTATATTGAAGTCTTGGCTAGTTTTACTGAGAATAATTAACAGGCTCACTGTTGTTGTGGTGTTACTTGAGGCAAATTCCAGCTAAAGAGGAGGTGGAAAACATTCTGTCCATTGTCTAGAGGGGCTGCAGCATGACAGAATCGTTTGGTGTTCTCCCTGGTTACTGTTTGCAAGGCTAAATGAAATCACCTCCCATCTGCAGAGCTGCAGGTGCCCTGGAATGGCACAGCACAAACCTGCAGCTGCAGCCGGTGTCGGCAGAGTGGAGGCTGAGAAGGAAAACACACCAGCAGCCAACAGTGCCTGAACATCCCTGAGGGGCAGTGCATACCTGGATCCTGCTCCAGGAGCACAAAGGAGCAGCCTAACAATTTCAAGCTTAAATTGAGAGGCAAGGAGATGCCTGTGTCCAGCTGAGTCTGAAGGGGAAGCTCAGCAGTGAATTAATTGCCCTTCACAGAGCAGCACAAAGTGAATCGATTTTCTCTCCTGTGCTGTAGCATCCACAGGTTAGCACCGTGTCATGGGCTATTTCCTGGGAACCAGAAGGGAACAACGGGAACAAAATACACCTTGGAATTAAATGTTCTGTTGTCCAGCACCTTCTTAATCTACCCCGCCTGTCTTAAATGTGCAATAAAGGGTAATTGTTTCTCATAAGCTAAATAGATGGATGTTTATAGGTGAAACCAAGAAATCAGGACGCTGATGCTTGAGTGGATGGCTGTTTTCTTCCTGGGCCTATTGAAACAAGGCACTAGCACTTGCTTTGTGACCCTTCCCAAAGAAAAGACATGGATCACAGTGCTTGGTAGGAACTGTACTTCTGTTTGAACACATTTGCTGTGTACTGTGCCAGATAACCACGTGTGAGAGAGCAGCCTGCTTCGTCATCATTTGCTGCTGTTTGTTCAGTTATCTGTACTCTCCATAGGCCAGTTTCAGGGTTATCAGGGGAACATTCTCAGCTTGTTTCCATGAACTTCCTTTCACGCAATAGAGGAGGGGAAAGTGTGGCTGTAGATAATCGGTGGTGAGACTCAGAGCAAGCACAGTAACTCAAATTACGTTTAATTCCTCTGTCTGAAATTACTGTGACACCAGGTTTGCAACACCATCTAACCTGAATCCACCAGCCACCATCAGTTGAGTATGAATGTTTTCTACCTGGCAATTAGTGTCATCTCACCTGAGGCATCCACAGAGTCTTCTGGCTCTTCAGGAAATGGTAACAAGCTGAAAAACGCCTGTACCCTCCCTTCAGGAGGAGCACGGGGTGGCGGGTGAAATGCTCCAAGTTTCTGGCATGGAGGAGGGCATCTCCTTCCCCAGCACCTAAAGAGACCAAAGAGCTGTTTGCCTGGGCAGGTTCAGTGTGTCCATCTGCTTCCCTGACATCCTCAGCAAATCCCTTTTCATTCCATCTGACGCTCTGGAGAAAACTTTGTTGAAAGCTTGACTTATTCTTTACTTGTTGCTGCAGGTCAGTTACAGGGGGTGCTGCTTTTCTCCTTTCATCCTGATCTTTTATTCCTCCCCTGGTTTCTTTTCTAGGACCAGATTTCTTCTATTCTCCTTGTTTTTCTTTGGGAAATGCTTGTAGTAAGTTCCCATAATAAGGAAGTTTAATAATTTAAATTTAATAATCTTAGCTTTATGGAGGCCCTTTTCTTTAGTTTGCTTTAGGCAAACAGAGAAAAAAAGGAAGTGTCTTAAACAAATTTTTTCACAAATGTTTTAAACACTCCCTCAATGAAGTAGATTATGTGAGATGGCTGCTCCTCCTCATCCTAAGAAATCCATCCTGCTTCCCTCTGGCTATGTCTGCTTTAGAAATAGATCAGCACAATAGAAACCCAGTTCTAGTTCTTCACACCTTCCCTTTACTGCCTCACCACTGAGCATTTAGGAACCTGCTTGCTTTATTCACTCCCCTAACACCCCCACTTGTTTTTTCTTTAAAAAGTGATGCAAATCTTTGCTAGAACTCCCGTAGCCTTTGTAAAGCTCAAACAAACAGAAGTGGTTCTGCTCACAGCAGAACTCCTTGCCAAGGGATGTGTGAAATCCAAACACTTCCATGGTTCAAGGAAGACTGAACAATGCCATGGAAAATGCCATTCACATTTCTTGGTGAACTCCATCAAATCTCTGCCCCCATTTTAAAGGTAAATATTTTTAAATCTCATGAAGTGAAAGCCTTTTGTAACCCTCAAAGAAGGAAGTACTCACTCTGAGGACGTGTGGAACCTAAGCTGCTGCTTTCAGTCTCTGAAGAACTGCTCTCTGAAAGGCAATCATTGGATAAGCCAAATCTCAGGGAGATGGGGCAAATAAAAGAACCCATTCCACACATGCAACAAGGAGCTTCACCCACAGATGGGAAACCAGGGCTGCCAGAATGCTTTGAAATAAAACCTGGATTTTTGAAGCCCGAGAACATACACAACACAGTGGAAAAACAGAGCCAGAGCACAGTTTTTCACATAAAACTGGGAACATTTACTTCTTTTCCAACAGGCTCACAAAATTAAATGAGGAATGGGAAGACTCTCTGTCCAGCAGTGAGGCCTGGACTGACATGGGTCACACGTACCTGTTTCTATCTCCTCCTCCTGATAGTCAGTGCAGCCAAAAAAGCCAGTGTCGAGGTCATACACCACACAGAATCTGACATAGCCCAGCTCCTCGGGGTTCGGGATCAGATACTCCCCCTCAGGACTCTACCAAAATCACAGAGCAATTCCATCAGGAGCACGGCTCCGCTCTCCTCTGGGGGCACCAACACTCCTGACACCTCTTAAGTTACAACTCTCTAGCTGGGCGTTGTGTTTGTACGTGTGGGTGGACACGACACTGACAGCCCCGGTTAGAAGTCGGGAGTGATGCAAATCAGGCTGATTGCTCCACCAGCAGCAGCCGTGCAGATGCCGGCGCTGTCCTTGTGAGGCAAGGCTGCACTGCCTGGGCTCTTGTGCAATGTTTTTCCTGATAATTCGGCTCCTATGTGCCAATCCTCCGGGCTGCCCGAGCCACCTTTGCTTTGTGACAGCACACATCCCTCCAGCGGCAGCCGCGGGGCACGGCCGAGGCAGGGCAAAGGGGCTGGGGCATTTCCCAGTGGCCTTCCAATCGGTTTTGGCTTCTTGCTAATTGCTAAATCCAGGGATGGCTCACGCAAACAGCAATCCCCTCACCAGTACAATCCTTTGGGCTGTAACAATGTGGCTCTCGTTGAATTCACGCTGAGAACGGGCATCTGAAAAAAAAAACAAAAAAACCAACAAGACAGAGCAATTGGCTTCTAAAGGTGGAATCCTCTTTGCATGTTGTCAGTGGGAATTCGGGCACTGGCATCACTCAGAGAAAGATGTTTGGAGATGTGGCACTCGGGGATATGGTTTAGGGGTGGTTGTAATGTTGCAGAGTCAGCTCTTGGACTGGGTGAACTTGAAGGTCTTTTCCAACCCTGATGATTCTGTGATTTGTTTGGGGTTTTTTTTTAGAAACAGAGGACTTCTGGTGTGGGTATCACAAACTCCAGGGTGGATGTGAGTCTGTGTGTAACACCAAGTGATAACCAGCAGTGTTAGTCCTGACCCAAGTGTACTCCTTCAGCATTCCCAGCATGAATCCTGTGCTCTGCCCTGTGCCTGCTCTGACCTGCCCAGCAGCTCAGCCTCTGCTGCTCCAGAGCTGGGGAGAGGAGCACTGGAAAGACCCCAGCCCCACTCCCAAACTGGTTAACTCCCTCATCAAAACATTTAATTGCAATATCAGGCACCTTTCTGGGGCTATTGGCGCTATGCAAAATGGAAGTGGTGATCAGGAATCTTTGTGTAGTGGTTCAGAAATCCAGTCCAGTTCCAAAACCTCTGGGAGCAGCAGTGGAGACTGTGTATCCATGGGACTGATGAGAGCAGGGAGAGCTGAGCATGAGGAAAGCCAAAGCAGCACCAGGTCATGGCACCTGGAATGGGATGGGAGGAAGGTCCCAAGTGTCAGGCCCCAGAAATGAGGAGAAGGGATGTGTGTGTTTTTCCTCACAAGCCCCATTAGCTCAGGATATCCACCCGGGCTGAGCACAATGCCTGGCTGCAGGCAGGGGCAGTGACAGGCAGGGGCAGGGGCACGAGCAGGAACTGGAGCAGGAGGGAGCAGAAGAAGCAGGCAGGGGAAGCAGCAGGCAGGGCAGGGGCAGGCAGGGACTGGCAGGGGCAGGGACTGGCATGCACAGGCAGGAGGAGGGACGGGGATAGGCAGAGACAAGGGGGCAGCAAGGACAGGGAGCAGCAGGCAGGGACAGGCAGGGGCAGAAGAAGCAGGCAGGGGGAGCGACAGGGCTAGGCAGGGACAGGGGCAGGCAGGGACAGGGACAAGCAGGGACAAGGCAAGGCAGAGGCAGCGGCAGGCAGGGACAGGCCTGTGTCACGGCCTCACCCAGCAGGCACAAGTAGTTGGGTTCCGTCAGCCGCGATCTCCACCGGTACTGGTTGATGATGTTGTAGAGCTGTCGGGGCTCGCAGAACATCACCCCCGCCATCCGCCCGCCTGTCGCCGACTATCGCGACACCGCGCACCCCCCTCCCCGCCCGCCCGCCGGCAGCGACGCCCGCTGGTCTCCAAGGTTACCTCAGGCGGGATCTCGCGAGACTTTCCCCCCTCACTCTCCCCTCCCGCCGCGGGCGGCAGTCTCGCGAGAGCGGCGGGCGGGGCCGCGCAGGCGCCGCGCAGGCCCTGGAGGTCGTTGGAGTCACCGGTGCCGCCGCCGCTCGTTCCCGCCGTGCCCGCCATGCTGTCCCGCCTGAGCACCGCCACCGCCCTGCGCCGCGGCATCGCCACCTCCGCACAGGTACACAGCCCGCACGCCGGCACCGCCCGCCACGCGTCCTTCTCGCTTCTGGGGGCTGCTGCGGGGCTCGGGGGAAAGGCGGGGAGGAGCCCCGGTGGTGCTCGGTGAGGGGGCTGTGGAGCACAGGCTGTGCCCGGTAAAGGGGTGCAGGGCCTGATTGTTCTCCATTCTGGCCCTACAGGGCCGCTGTTGGACATGGTTCCTCCTGCAGGGTTCCGGTGGAATGCAGGCCCTCGATGAGGGGCTGCGAGGCCGGGAAACATCCCCGGTCCTCCTTGGCTGTGGAGCCGTGAGTCTCCTCGGTGAGGGACTGCGGCGCTCCGGTGGAGCCCGGGGAGGGCCCCATACCCTCGCTGAGGGGCTGCGGGACCGGGAAGGAGCCCGGCGCCTCAATGAGGGGCCTGTGGAGCCCGGGACCTCCCCAGTGAGGGGGTGCGGGGCTCGGGCGTAGCCTCCCAGCTCGGAGAGGGGCTGGGAGCGTGTGCCGGTGCCCCGGGCAGGGGAGAGGGCCGGGGAGGTGGCGGAGCCTGGCTCGGGGGTCTCGGTGCCCGGTGACAGCACCGTGCTGAGGCCCTGGGGGTCTCAGCCCAGCAGCTCCAGCCGGGCTGCGAGTGTGATAATCCTGTACCAACTCCTCTCTGATGGTGTGTGGAACGTGACGGGTTTGCTGCTTTTCCTCCCTCGAGTACAAAAACGCTCCTGCGTTCCGAAGGTGTTAAGAACTAACGCTGGGGTTTAGCAGTAATCCTTCATGTGCCGAAATCCACCGTGCTGGCCGCAAACCGCTGCTGCTGTGGCTGCACGGACAGAGACCGACCTCTATCCAGTGTTAATAGTCCCGGTGGGATGAAAAAGAGTGATAATTGCAGCCATAAAGACGTGCTGTACAGCAGAGCCTTGTCGAAGTCTTTTCATGGGAACTGTATTTATTAACAGCGAGGTTTTGACCCTCACGGTGTCAGCTCAGTCACAAATGGGGTTCAGCAGTGACTCATGCCAGACTTTGCTTCCCCTTAAAGAGTTTTATGCAGAGTGATACTTGTTACAATAGCAAGAAAAACTGGGCTGAGGTTAGCCTGATACAGGTTAGCCTTGGGTAGATTATTTCCCGTCATAGCACGGTAATTAAGGTGTTCATGAAGGGACGTGGAGCTATTAATGGCTTTTATCTGGTAAGATTGTGATAAAGAATGGCTTTCTCAGCAGTAACTTCTTGTAACATCTCCACAGGAGTTTTCCATCGCTTTGGCGATGTTGCACTTTGAGGTTGTTCTGGCCCCTGGAAGGAGCTTTCCTCCTGTAGAGCAACAATTTGCAAACAGGCATTTGTGAGAGAAATCACACCCTGCCAGTCACTACCTGAGTTAGGATGAAATTGGTTCACAGGGCAGCCAAGCAGAGTTGATTTTACTTGATTCTCAACCATGTGATCAAAGTTATAAATTGTAGTCACTTAATGTTCTCAGTCCTCAATCTTGAGGCATCTGCAGATACTGTTTTGGATTTATATCAGGTGTGAACATTTTCTTCATAGATATACAGTGGTTATTACATTTCTTGTAGTCCATTAAATGCATTGATTTGCCAAATGGAAGGCGTGGTTTTTTTGATACTGGCAACATAAACTAGAAAAACTACAAACCAGATTTGCCCTAAATCAGGCCTGGGCCCACAGGGTGGCAGGTATTAATCTCAGGCAGGCATTTCCACTGGGAGAAGGGTGATCCTTTGTGTTCCTTTGCTTCCCTTTTGAGCTTCAGATCACAGGTAACCGTTTCCTCCAGCTTGTCCTACCAACAAACCTGCAAGATCTCTGGGAGGCTGCTGTGAGGGTCATTTTCTGTAGGCTTAGACTATCAAATTTGCATAGTGCTTAGTAAAAAATTGAGAAACAGAACTAAAAGTAAAGAAAGAGTGGTGAAATCCCCCAAGGTCACTGCTGGGGGGGGGACGGGTAACTGCCAGAACAGCTCCACAACGTGTTTCTTGTCTGTCTTGCACAGAACAATGCCAAGGTGGCAGTGCTGGGGGCCTCGGGGGGCATCGGGCAGCCCCTGTCCCTGCTGCTGAAGAACAGCCCTCTGGTGAGCAAACTGAGCCTCTACGACATCGCTCACACCCCGGGCGTGGCCGCCGACCTCAGCCACATCGAGACCAAAGCCAGTGTCAAAGGTACTCTGGGAATGCTCTCACTTCCAAAGGGATCCTCCCACGGAGGGGGCTCTGACCCTGAATGCCCCTGGCTTGTGAGGGGAAATCTTCACCCACTGATCCTGGAGCCCAGTGTTGCTGTTTTACACCACAACAGCACGAACTCCGACTTCAGAAGGGTGAAAAGGACTCCTTTGTTTTTGGGATGTGTCTCCCTTTTATACTGTTCTACACAGACCAATCTGATTGGTGACACAAAGACAAACCTCTTCACTCACATTGGTCAGAGCAGAGGGACATCAAGAAGTCCCTCCTACGGAAAAGAATGAATAACAAAATTACAGTTACAAAACCACTTTTCTTGTTTACACAAAATTCCCTGGGAAAAGAATTTCAGAAAATCAAAACACCTCAGGCACAAAACCAGGGCTACAGCCCAGTATCAATTTAAGTAGCTTTTTTCTCAAGCAGCAAATGATTAATTAGGGTTTAGCTGATTAGATTGATGTGCATGGAGATGAAAGTGGGCTGTGGTTGCACTGTTGAAGGGGAATTTGTGGCATCTGGCAGGAGACATTCTGTGAAATTATCTCAGTGTTGAATTTTAAAAGTTTGACTAGAAATAGGTTTAACACTCCCTGGGTGTCCACATGAATTCCATGTGCTTCTTTTCTCTTAGATTCTGACTAAATCAAAACTTAATCTCCTCCTCTTTGTGTTATCTGAAGATCACCATAAGGTGGCATTTTACATGAACATGCCAGTCTGCAATTCTTTGGGGGCACTGACTCTAGTGCCAAGGCTTTTGGAGAATAAATACACATAGCAGGAGGAGCTGGGAGTTTGGAAAACAGGTGAATGTGACATTCTCACCACTCTCATTCTCTAAGTTCTGAAACAAGGATAAAAGATCAAATGGGATCCATCCATAATTGTGTTTCTTTGCTTTTCAGCATCAAGTCTAAATTGAAGGTTAGATTTTAAAAAAGGACTTGGATGCCTCTGGGCCTGATTTTATAATTCAAAGTGTCAGCTATTTAATAACTGTCAAAAACATAATGCCTGCATGTCTTCCATTTCAGGCTTCATGGGACCTGAGCAGTTGCCAGAATGTCTGAAGGGCTGTGATGTTGTTGTTATTCCAGCAGGAGTCCCGAGAAAACCAGGTAGGTTCTCTTTGTTGGAAAGGCCGGGGGCTGCTTTGAGGTGGGTCTCTGCAGCTGTGCTGCTCAAGCAGAGCTGTCTGTGTCTGTTGGGGTGGGAGTGCTCTGTTAGTGCCCCTGCCCAGAGCTCCTTGTGGTATCAGGCAGCTCATTCAGCCTCTCCTAGACTGTCCCTTGGGAAATGGGCTAAACTGATTTCTGGAGCTCCTACCTGGGGCTGAGATGCAAAGACTTTTCATGCAAGTGATCCTAAATCTCCCTTAGTGGTTCTTGTCCCAGAGCAATGCTCAAGGAATAAAAACTGGTTCTTTGTTTTATTTCTCAGCAGAAGAGACACAATCCATTTTGTTTTGCATCAATTGTTCAGCACCTTCTTGAGGCATCTCTGAATAAACGCTGTTAAGCCTTCCTAGAATGTTTCTGACCTGCTCCATTTCCACTCTGTTTTCCAGTATCCTATTAGGAACATAACAAAATTCTAGACTTTAATGCCTAGCTCTTCCTAAACCTTCATTTTTCATGGTTAAAGTAGTTGCTGCAAGAGGAATGGTGAGTGGCACTTACACAACCAGCAATATTTTGCACACAGCAGTTGACATTTAAACTGTAGTTGTGGAAGTGACTTAAAAGAGGGATGAGGATTTACCTTGGGAGCAGTTGTGCTGTGGGTTGTGTGGTCACAGTGTACGTCAGGCAGCTCAGTGAAGTGAGTTCTGACCATGGGCACTTGGGCTGGTTGCTCCTGGGAAGGGCTGGTGTCTTTATTAGTGAGGGGAGTTACCTGTGGAGCCAGTTCATTACTGCAACTGGAGAATTTGTTCCTGATCTGTGAAACCAGAAGCTGATGTGTGTCAGTCCAGAGCAGAATATTTGGATTTTGATTGGGTAATTGTGGGTAACTTAAGATCCTGCCCTGGGTGTGTTTTAGGTATGACCCGTGACGACCTGTTCAACACCAATGCCAGCATTGTCGCCTCTTTGACATCTGCCTGTGCAAAGAACTGTCCAGAAGCCATGATCTGTATTATTTCTAACCCAGTAAGTGTTTTCTGGAGACCTTGAAAAATGTAGAGGAAAAACCTCATCAATGTCCAGATACTAAAGTATACCAAATACTAGAGTAGTCCAAATTCCTACTAATTTTGACCAGTATCTTTAAAGTCTGCAGTGTGTTTGCAGAAAAGCCTGGTTCTACTAACCCATATTCCTTGGCTATATTTAATTCAGAGAAAACTTGGATGTAAAAGTGCTTAATATCTCCAAGTCTGTGTGACTGGTTATAATGCAAGCTGGTGTATTAGCTGGGATAAAAGCCTTAGCTCACTAAGGGAGGAGCTTTTATAATGGGAATGAGCAAATTTATTGTCTTAATGGTTATTTAAAATTAATGATTTTTATTCTAGCCTGACTATAAATTGCTCTTCAATTTAGGCATTAAAATAATTGGCTGCAGTTGATTCCAAATTGGAAGTATAGTTCAGGTTGTTAATTGGCCTATTAAGTTCATGCATTTGCCTTGTTATTAAACTGCTTTTAGTCAGTGCTTGCCTGTTCTTGCTTGTAGGTAAATTCAACCATCCCAATAACTTCAGAAGTCTTCAAGAAGCACGGTGTGTATAATCCCAACAAAATCTTTGGTGTTACGACACTGGACATCGTCAGAGCGAATACTTTTGTGGCTGAACTAAAGGCAGGTCATGGTTAACGTGCAGGGGGAGGGATGCTGCCTGCTTTGGTCATCAGATCTATAAAGAAGTGCTTCCAAAATCACTGCAGAGAGCCAAAGGAGCTCGGATTTCTGTGCAGCTAGAGGCAAAGGCAATGATTGCCTGTCTCCTTTATTTAGAGGAGCCCGAAGATAAGGTTTCTTGCAAAATGTGGTTCAAGAGACTTTGACCTTTCCTTTTCATAGCTGTGCCCTGCAAGTGAGCTACGTGTTGGCCTTAATTCCCTTGGCATTCCCAACCCTGCCGTGCAACCAGAGGAGAGAGGGTTGAGTTGTGTGTGTGTGTTTGCAAGTCAAACTCTGTGCTGTGTGTCACAGGATACTCTACAAAGTATCAGGAGCTGTGACAGGTTACTGCTCTTAATAGCCCTGGTGGTGTTTATGTTGTGCTGCTCTTCATCCAGCCCTGCAGTAATAATATCCTGTATGAAGTGATCTGAGTAACCCAGAGTTCTGCTCTGTAGATGTGGCTTTGTCCCTGGAGTGCAGCTGCCTCTGGAACTCCTGCCCTGTGTGTTCTGAAATCCAGGGCAGAGTGAAGTGTGGCTTTTTGTCTTGTTCTTCTTGCTCCTGTGCTTCAGAAGCTGGGAAGTTTCATGTTTCCTTTAGGGCTTGGATCCAGCTCGAGTGACTGTTCCGGTTATTGGTGGCCACGCTGGGAAGACCATCATCCCTCTGATCTCTCAGGTGAGTCAGGGTGACAGCTGTGTGTGGCAGCACACTTTGTCAGCATGTTAGGGTTGATAAAAAGTGTCTTTGTGATGGCAGGTAGTGTGCTGGGATACAGTACAGAGAGTCTTTCCTGCTCTCGTGGCTGCTTTCCTTCTGGGGTGGGGATACAGGATGAGATGGAAGGCAACAATCTAAATCTGAACCCCTCTGGGTAGTGCAAACAGTTCCAGCTTTCCTCCAAAGGAGTTTAGGATGAGAACTGAGGGGTAGTGTGAGTGTTCAGGTGTCCTGGCACTGTTTGTGACAGGTATCTCATGACAGGAATACCTGGCTTCAGGAGCAAAATTGAATTTTTGCTGTGATGGACTGGAAACCCCACCTAAACCTCCAGCACTGAAAGGCACAGCTCAGGCTGTTCCAGCCAGGACTGGTACTCTGGCCCTTCAGCTAGGCTGAAATGCAGCTCTAAAGCAGGTGCAGTCTCGTGGGGAGATGCTGGGATGTGGCCAAAGAGCAGTCTGTAACAAAGGGGGAAAAGCTGTGCTCTAAGTAGGGAATAAAGTATCCTTTAGAGAAGGATTTTCTTGGGAATGAGAGCAAGGGCTTTGCAGCAGCTGAATGCTGAGAGGTGCTTTGGTTAAACAGTCCATTGGGACAGACACAACTGTGCTTAAGCTGTGCTTAAGCTGGTGTAGCTGTATCTGAAGGTTCAGTGAATTCCTAAATACTGCTGGGAAACTGGATCTTTCATAAGGCTCAACTTCCATAATGCCACGGTGACCCAAATATTTACAAGATGACTTTCTGAAATTCCTATTGCCTGGAGGGTGTCTGTAGTGCACAGGACTACACAGTGGTGAGGAGCCATGGCAGGCCCTGGTTTGGCTGTGAAGCTGTGGTTGGTCCCTGAGGAAGCTGGGCACGGCTGGGTTCCTGTTCCAGGCCATGCAGTAACCCCAGCTCTGATGACTGTTGTAGCTGGTCAGTGTCACACGAGCTGTGAGCTGGGGAAACACATTTTGTCCAGTTAAGAACTGTTGGTAACAACTGCAGTGGTACAGGAAATACTGTGTGCTGTATGCTAAATCTGGTATTGGTAGTAACTTCTTTTTTCCCATCCAGTGCACACCAAAAGTGGAGTTTCCTCAGGATCAGCTGGAGAAGCTTACAGCAAGAATTCAAGAAGCTGGGACTGAAGTTGTCCAAGCTAAAGCAGGAGCAGGTGGGTTCTTGAGTAAAGCTTCCAAGTAATTCTTGTTGGCTGTCTGTAGGGCTGCAGTCCTCTGCAGTTTAATCTCATTTACAGGTTAGGAACTGCTGGTTGTCAGTCTCACTGCTCTGCTATGTCAGCTGCTGCCTGGGCTATGCTACTAGAGACAGCTCAGTATGTAAGACTAAATATTAACTGATCCCACACCACCCTTGGCTTTAAAAGAATCTTCTCTGTCAAATTAAGCTGTTTCTTTTATAAATCTGGTCAATTAGATACATGTAGCTGGCCAAAAGCTGCTGCTTTATCTAACTGGCTGTGAGCTTGAAGTCAAGGACACTGCATTATTCTTGTTTTGTAAACACACCGGTATGGAAACCTTTGATGCTAAAGTAGGTATCAGATTTCAGTGTGATCTGTTCTGAGAGTGGTTTAACTCTTCCAGGATCTGCCACCTTG
Organism: Cyanoderma ruficeps; assembly: GCA_008694505.1. NCBI lineage: Eukaryota > Metazoa > Chordata > Aves > Passeriformes > Timaliidae > Cyanoderma > Cyanoderma ruficeps. The sequence continues at coordinate 1,005,496 of VZDJ01000038.1, read as the reverse complement.
TCCATGGCCTATGCTGGTGCTCGATTTGTGTTCTCCCTGCTGGATGCCATGAGTGGGAAGCAGGGGGTTGTTGAATGTGCCTTTGTTCGGTCGGACGTGACAGAGGTCCCATACTTCTCCACACCTCTGCAGCTCGGGGTATGTGCTTTACATCACAGACCTTACAAACAGCAGCTACTGGCTGTGTCATGTGGGCTTTACTCGGTGGTTTCAGTTCAGCTGAATGCCTGCCGTTGCTGGAGTAAAAAGCTGAGTGTGCCTTTAAGAGTCTGCAGTATTTGGATGTGATACTTTGGCTTGACAAGGATGCTGCTGCTTTTATCTGCTCTTAGACTGCAGGTCACTGAGTAAGCAGAGGTTCAGACTCGGCTTAAGAGGTCATGCCTGCCTCAAGTCAGGCCTGTTTACTCTGGGCTTTCATATGCTTAATCAGAGTCAGCAATCCTGTCTCCTTGTAGCTTGATCTGCTACAAGCAAATCTGCAGAAACTGAGGCACATGGGGAGCTACAGCATGGATTAGGATTAATAGCTTGCTTTCAGGACCTCTGCTGAACTCTGAAAGAAATATTCCTTTTGTCACCCATACCCTGGGGGAGTGGTGGAAAACACTGTGCTGCAGCCCTGTTGTGGCTGCTGGGATGCAAAGGGTGATGTTTGCTGTCTTAGGGGCAGGCTGGTGAGGGGATGAAAGCAGAGAGATATTAAGAGAAAATACAGACATTTTTAAAATCTGGGAGTGCCACTCTGAGGCAGTTTGAGATGGCAAGCGAAGGACATTGACCAGAAATCCTCTTGCCAGATGGCGGGTGTGGAGTTAGGAAGGATCAGTTGGTGTCAGTCTCCTCTTGAAGGAGCTGCTGGGTTGGCTTCTGGTTTCACACAGGTGAACAGTGAATGAGGAGTTTGTGAGGGCTGTAGAAGTTGCCACAGATAGTAAGAGGCTTCTGAAGCTTTCCAGGAAGCACAGGGTTGTAGACTAGGGATGACACAGGTGCCAGGCTGGGTCTCTGTCTCAGCTGGATAATACTTAGTCAGAGCTGTTAAGCTATTCTTTGGGTCATTCAATGAATGGTTAATCCTTAAATCCTCTTTCCCTCAGAAAAAAGGAGTTGAGAAGAACCTAGGCCTTGGCAAGCTCTCCCCCTTTGAAGAGAAGATGGTTGCTGCAGCCATGTCTGAGCTGAAGGCTTCTATTAAGAAAGGAGAGGAATTTGCAAAGAACTTCAAGTGAAGACTTGATGATGACGAGGAGGAATTAACTTCCTTAATTTATTAAGGCATCATGTCACTTTACGACTTCTGACTCAAAGCTCATGCTTTGATTGAAGTCTGTCTGTATTAGCTTGATGCTTATTGCCAGTGCAGAGTCTAATCATCAATAAAACGGTCTCATTTTTTCAGTGTACCATGTGGAGTTGTCCTGGTGTGCTTGTCCTTTGGAAGGTGGAGGCTGTAGGTCTCTGAGAGGGGATTGGTTTCAGCAGGGATGAAATAGCCTTGGAAAGGGGGTGAACTGATTGCTCCCAAATCTGCTGCTGCCTGGGTTTGGGCTCCTTGTTCAGCACAGCCGCTGGGAACCAGGTGTGACCAGATCAAGATGGGTGTAGGGGCTGCACAAGGGATAACTGAGTGAAATGATCCAAAAGGTGGTTTTTTTCAGGAGGTGGCACTACCTCTGTTACCTTGTGTTACCCTAATCTCTTATGTAATTTGATTTTAAAGGAGTTGGTGAAAGAGCACAGCGTTTGAAACGTCAGTCCTGCGCTAAGACAATAATTAAACTGCTGAGAGCGACTTCTTTCTAGTTAGGAACAAAAGCCTTGATTTAGCATCTCCATAAATTTCTCTTGCATCCATCCTCTTGTGAATATAAAAATAAATGTCTGCGAGAAGATGGTGATGACGAGTTCTGTTGCTGACTTCTTTGAAGGTAAGCTTTAATGAAGGGAGCTATTAATTCACTCTTCCTCCGTGCTCTGCGCTGCTTACGCTGTTGCTTTGAATTGCTCTCATCCGTGTAGGTTGAATTCTAAGTTGAACAGACTTTATTTTAATGAGTGAAGGAAAAACCAAAGCCCAGCACCTCTGGAGGAACTGAGGTGAAGGTTGGTTTGAACCAGAGAACGTGGGGTAGTTGCTTACAAGAAAGATACCTAAAAGTCATAGATGCTCTTTAGTCGCCGCCTTTTATCTTCCTCCCATGTGTATTTTTTTTTCTGAGCTCTCTTAACTGGGTTTTTATTTTTTTTATTTTAATTAGTTCATCGTTCTGAGCCAGATCGCACAGTTGTGACTGTTGTAGATGCATGGTGAATAAATTCTCTGGTTCTTTTCCTGCCCTGTGGAAGATGTGGGCAAGGAGGACAGGAAGCACAGTCCTTGTCACTCCGTGGAAATTCAGCATGTTAAAAGCTTGGTTTCTTTACAGAATAGTAATGAAATAAAAGCGTTGGCAGTCATTACTCAGCAGGCTTGGAACAAAGTAATTATTAGGTGGTATTAATAGAATTAAAAGATCGTGTTGGAGGGGGGCAGGGGAGGATGTTGGAACTGGAGGACACCGAGGAGGAGTGACAGGCCAGACCTGGTAAATGTGGCAGAGACTGTTCCAAACAAGAAATGGGAAAGCATGTGGCAGACTGCACTAACTGGGTGTAGGGATTTTGCAGGCCTGTCAGCAATTTCAAACCTGAAATAGGCAGCACAGGGTGTTAAAAATGGTGTGTGTGCACCTGCAGAGGTGTGTGTCCAGTCTGGGTGCCCAGGGGGTCCAGGGGCACTGCTCTGCAAGGCTGCAGGGAAAGCCTTGCCTTGCAACCACCAGGACAGGAACACACATTTGTTCCAGTCCTGCTATTTTTAATACAGCAGAGAGGGCAGATTTCTGAGTGTTGGAGACTTTTCAGGACTTGATGTTCACCGTGTGGCTGAGGTTATTCAATCTTTTCTTGTGTCAGCGGAGTCTGGGGGAATTGCATGGACAAGCAGAAAGCTTTGCTTGTACCAGTAGGAACTCAGGGGCAGCATGGGCAAGTGGAGCTGAGGTGGAAGAGGATCATTTCTCAGCACCTGCTGGCTTTTAGGTTCTCCAGGGTCTCCTTCAAATTTCCTGAATGTTAACCAAGTCCCTACACTGTTTGGATTTTGGGGTTGTTTCTTCTTCTCCCCGGTCCCATGCTGCACTTTTGGAGTTGCAGCTTTTCCCTGGGCTGGAAAGCTTCTCCCTTTTGGGAAAGGAGATGAGACACCCTTCTTGAGGCTTTCTGCAATGAAGTCAGAGGCCAGAACAGTGGCTAAAGGTGAGAAATGGACTTGTGTCAGTGTTTCCTGCTCAATCACCATGCTGTCCCTGTAGCTGAGCAGTGCTGTGGTGGGTAACAATCCCTCTGCAGACTGGAGATGGTTTGTGAAGGTGTGGGATATCCCACCCCTTCTCTCTGAGCAGATTCCCTGGAGGAGGAAGGGATCTGGGGCATATCCCCCCTTGGAAGGAGCAGGGCTCAGCTGGGTGTACCCAGATAAGCCACACTCTGTCCTGGGAGTTGTTTCCTGGTGCTGTGGCCCAGAGACACAAGACCTTCATCCTCTCTCCTGTAAGGGCTGCCCTGCTGAGTCACAGCACTCGCTCCAGTACTGGCAGCCTTTGTGTTAACCTCCTGTGGAGGGGAGTGACCAGGTCTGGAGGAGGTGAAAAACCTGCCCTGTGCACATCTCTTGGGTTTCATCCTTTTAACTGAGCAGACTTCTGTCTCAATCCCTAAGCACCTCTTCCCCTGCAGCATCATTTCTGCACATGGAGCTGCCGCCTCCTCAGGCAGCCCTGCCCCGCACCGGAGCACAGATGTCAAGATACAGAGGAGAAGTGTGTGGAGAGTAATTAATAAAGATTCTCCAGATGGCCATATGTCAGGTCACTCGAGCCCACCTGCTGCTCCTGTGCTGCTGCAGCAGCGTGTTAAAGGCAGGAAAGGATAGAACAAGGAGAAAAGCAAATGTTGGATGGCGTAACTCAGGGCTCATCCTGATCATCGTTGTCCTGGGGGGCCTCAGGATGACCACAGGAGCAGGCTGGCAGACCTGTGTCCATTACTCCTGAGAACTCTGTTTTCCCTTCCTGGCTCTGTGCTGTGCTGTGGGGGTACAGACCTCTCACCCTGGGGAGCTCTGGGTGCTGAGGGGTGGCAGCAGCCCCTTTCCTTGGGGTGAGGCTGGTTACAGCTGCAGCAGGCATGGCTGAGCCTGAGGACAATCCATGGCATTTTGGTGATATTTAGGAGAAGCAAGAAAAAACAACAGTTTAGTGCAGCTTCTGCCTTGCCAAAGCTGGCTGCCTTCCCAGCTCCAGCAAAAGAGCAAAACTGGAGGGGCTGGAGGTACTTCAGAAAGGTGCTGGGTAACTATTGCCTTTTCTCAGGATCCCACCTCCAAAATTCACAATGTCCACTGATTTCTCCTCACAAAAGGTGCCAGAACAGAGACTTTCCTCCCCTGGACAGCCCAGCACGTGCACCACCAACCCTGGGGTACCCTGTGCTCAGTCTTGTGTTACTGGGCCTGACAGTTCAGAGCAGGCAGCACATCCTCTGCCCAGGAATGGGGAAAGGAGAAGTGGAAATACACCCCGAGGATGGCTGGGGGTAGCTGGGGGGGCAGGCAAATCTCCCCCACAGCCAGCTCAGCTTCCCCCTTTCCTCACACGGCAAGGGCAAAGGGTTTTAACGTGAACGGGAGCATCACAAACCATCTGAGCGGCGGATTTGGCTTTGCACAGGCCTCTCCCCCTCCCCTGGCTCTCCCGCCTGACCACGGGCACGGTGAAATCACCACCTTTGCATTCCCTGCTCTTGATTCACTGAAATGCCCGAGAGCTCCCACTTCCCTCCTGGGTGCCTCAAAGCAGAGCTGGAGAGCGGCCCCGAGGCGGGAGGGTTTGTTTGCATTTACAGGGAAACCTGTTAATAAAGGAGACCAAAGGGACTGCTCTTTTCCTGGCCGAGGGAACAGATGGCTGGATAACGCAGTGCAATTAATATGCAGAGAGTCCTGCTGGGGCAGGGATTTGATTGCCTGTTAGGAGAGGTTAGCACACTCAAGCTGAGCTCTGCCACCACGCTGCCCATCCCTGGCACCTGCCGCCTGCAGGGACTCTGTGGAGACACTGGGACAGATTGGATGGGGTCACAGATGAGACTGTGGGCACTGGGTATGGGGGAGAATGCAGCTGGGGACTCTGGGACAGTGGCAGGTCTCTGCTTCTCCCATGCTGGGTGATGCTTTGGGAGGATTTGCCCTTTGGGTTTGTAAAAGCAAAGGATGGCTCTGGTGATGAATGGCTGCTCAGAGGTACATCCAGGCTGGAAGGGCAGCCCTGGATCATTCTTTCCTCCTGGAGTTGTTACCTCTGGGTAAGGAAGTGCCAAGAAAAGCAGCAGGCAGGAGCTCCTGGATGAGGCAAGGGAGGTGGGCACAGGAGGTGGGCATCTCCTTGCAGCGCAGCACAGGTACAGAACATTTCCCAGGGCTTCAACGAGTGACCCAATAAACCCACAGAAGAGAAAAACCCCTGCCAAGGGCTAGGAGGGTTAGGGAACCCTGAGGAAGCAGGAAACCCAGCAAACCCACCCCAGCACTGAGCTGGGCCACGTGGCCACACGATCGATGGGACCCTCCAGCCGCTGGGCCACAATCGAATGGCCCAAGGTCACCCTGGGCACGTGTGGGGCTGTTCCAATGCCCCATCCCATCATATCCTGGGCTCTCACAGGATCACATTGCCCCCAGCCTCTTCCCCTTCATGCCTTTGCTTTGCCCCCCCCTATTTTCTGGTATTTTCTTTCCCTCCCCTGCCTGGTGGAGGTTGTTGAGCCCCATGAAAGGCAGCGCCAGGCTTTGATCAGGGGCTCCTGCCTGTGCCGTGCCAGCAGCACGTTCCCGCCACTCCCGGCCGCCCTTTCTTCTGCGTCAGGAGGAGGCTGCTGGAGATGTCGAACCCCAGCACAAATCCTTGCAATTAGGCCTGTTCTGCTGCCTGCCTCGTTTGATCTCCTTTAATTATTTATCGCCTTTTCTCTCTCCTCTTTCCTAAATCCTCGGTTTCTTTCAAGTGATGATTTTTCCTCCTCTCCCCCCCAGCCGTGGCTGGCTCTGCCTGTTTGCCTGCAGTTACCGACCCTTCTGCTCCTTCCATCTCTCCCCCTTTTGTTCTCCACCAGATCACCACTTCTCCCTGCTCTCGTGGCTTCACCCTGCCGGCCTGCCTGGCAGCTTTTTCTTCCTGCTTTTCTTGAATTTTTCCCCACCTGGATGGATATTGCCTTTCTCCATCCCTTTCCAGGTGTGGCTCTGGCTGTGTTTGCTGCCCGTGCCAGCTCTCTGGCTGGGATCCTGCACCCTGGGCTGGGCTATGCTCCATCTCCCACTGCTGTCCTCCCAGGCTACTGGTCAAACTGGTGTGGTCCTGCTACAAAGCCCTGGCTGCTGGCCAAAACCAGGAAACCCCACAGGGCTCCTGTCCTGGCCGTACCAGGGTCTCCCCGTGCTGCTTTTTCCTCCCTCATCTTCTTTGTTTTGCAGGACCTGATGCATTATTCAGCGCTGCGGACGCTGCAGGGTGTTGGGAAGATAATGGTGCTGCAAAGGGCACGGGCTCACCCTGCCGATGCTGGATTTTCCTGTCACGGGCTGATTTCCCCCTCCAGCATTAATCCAGGAATAGCCCTGACCGTGCAGAAGGTTCCTCCTAGGAGGTGACATCTGCTGTCAGCCCTGGGGGGACATGGTGGGGACAAAGGTAGGAGCAGGGGGTGGCAGCAGTGGCCCTGGCAATGCTTCAGGGGCTGCACCTCCCAAATCCAGCCCCACTGCTTGGCTGGAGTTTAATAAAGACAAAGGTCCAACACATGGCCACTTGTTTATGTAGCCCTGACATGGATGCAGGATGCAGGTTTTGCTCAGCAGATGTAGCAAACAACCTCAAATTGTTGTTTAATCCTTGTGGAAAGAGGAGGCTCGTGCCCTCCAACCCTGTTTGCATCTGGTCACTGTGAACCCCCCAGCTGGATCTGTCCCCAGGGCTTGCTGTCACCTCAACCCTGTGCCCAGGGACAGGGAGGAAGGTGAGGGATGGAGTGGTTTTGGGCTGGTGTTGCTGGCAGCATTTTGGTTCCTGGGTCTGTCCTCCCTCAGGAAGCAGCATCACCCAGCTGCCACCACTTGTGGAGACATCCCCACCAGGACAAGCCCTTCCAGCTTTGGCTGCCCCCAGGAAAGCTCTGCTCAGACCCCACTTCTGGGTCCCCATCCCTGTCTCTGCAGCAATGCCCTCCCCAAATCCTGCTCTGAGGCCAAATCCCCCATGGACTGATGGCCAGGTGCTTTGGTTGGGCTCTGCTTGGGAACCTGCAGCCAGATTCAGGAGGGAGCCGTGGTCAGGCACTGCAGGGGAAACTGAGCCAGGGGTGGGACCAGGTGTCCCCAGCCAGGTGCAGAGCAGCTGAGGTGAATTCAGAGTGTTTTGGGAAGATAAACCCTGGCCATGGCCGCACTGGGCAGTTTTGCGGTGGTTTAGGGGAGGTTTGGGAGCTTTCCCCCTTCTCTGGTTTCACCATTTCCTGGCCGCTGAGGAGGGCGAGTGCTCGGCAGGAAATGAAAATTAATCATGGGCTCATTAACACCAACTCATTACCTGAGCTGCAGCACTGGGGAATGTCCCCATTGGGGACCCAACACATCCTGCATCACCACAACCCCCTCAGCCATCCCAAAGCCCCCACACCTGCCAGGGTAGGGATGTTCCAGGTGCTCCCAGGCAGTGCTGGAGAATCAGCTGGGAACTGGGCAGGGCTGGGAGGTACTGGGCTGGTACTGGGAGACCTCTGGGGGCGTCATGGTGAGGAGGTAAAGGGTGGGATGAAACTCAGGGTGGGATTTGGGATGGGATGTGATTCAGAGTAGGATATGAGACGGGATGCAGTGTGGAATATGGGATGAAATGAAGGGTGGGTATAGGATGGGGTTTGGGATGGGGTTTGGGATGGGGTATGGGATATGGGATGGGATACAGGGTGTGGTATGGGATAGGACACAGTGTGGGATATGGGATGGGATTTGGTATAGGGTATAGAATAGGTTGGGATATGGGATGGAGTATGGGATATGGGACGGGTTGGGGATTCAGGGTAAGTTACAGAGTGAGATGGAACACTGTGGGATGGGTACAGGTTGGGGTACAGGGTAGGGGCACTTCTGGCAATTACATCCCCCAGGCATGAACAGCCCAGGGCAGTCTTGAAGGGGAGGTGGAGGGGGTCTGGGGAGAGCCATGAGGTGTTTGGGGGATTGGGGCAGAGGGTTGTACGATAATGGGGGTGTGTTGGGGCCGTGTGGTGAAGGATGGGGGTCTCCATGGAATGGTGAAGGGTGGGTTGTGGAGAGATGAAGGGGGTCTATGTGAGGGATGGGGGTCTCTGCAAGGATGGGGGGGCTTGAGAAGGACGGGGTGCTCTGAGCAGTGAGGGGGTGCTCTGTGGAAGGACGGGGTGCTCTGTGCAGCGTGGGAGAGCTGTGGAGGGATGAAAGCAGGCTGTAGAAGGATGAGTTGCTCTCTGTGAGGACTGGGGGCTCTGGGCAGTGCAGGAGGGCTTTGGAGGGATGAAGGGGGGCTGTGCTCTGACCAGTGCCAGGCTCTGTGTAAGGATGAGGGATCTGTGTAAGGATGGGGGACTCCATGTAAGGATGAGGGGGTGCTGGGTAAGGACAGGTGCTCTGTGTAAGGATGGGGGGCTCTGTGTAAGGATGAAAGGGGGTCTATGGAAGGATAGGGGGGTCTGTGTCAGGGGCGGGGGGCTCCGTGGAAGGATGAAAGGGGGGTCTGTGTAAGAACAGGGGGCTCAATGTAAGGATGAAGGGGCATCTATGGAAGGACAGGGGGCTGTGTGTAAGGATGGGGGGCTGTGTGTAAGGATGGGGGCTGTGTGTAAGGATGAAGGGGTGTCTGTGGAAGGACGGGGGGCTCTGTGTAAGGACGGGGGGCTGTATGTAAGGATGAAGGGGTGTCCGTGGAAGGACGGGGGGCTGTGTGTAAGGATGAAGGGGTGTCCGTGGAAGGACGGGGGGCTCCGTGAAAGGACGGGGGGCTCAGTGTAAGGATGAAGGGGTGTCTGTGTAAGGACGGGGTGCTCTGTGTGCGAACGGCGCTCCCGGAGCAGCGCTGGCGGCGCGGTGCAGGTTCGCCCTCCGGCCGGCGGGCGGCGCTGCGGGCGCTGGCGGCGCGCTCCCCCCGCGGCGGCGGCGCTCTGTGTCGGGCGGCTCCGTGTGCCGGAGCTGTCCAGCACTTCAGCAGGGGCCGCGCCGGGGCCGCGCGGGAGGGGCCGCGGCCGGCGGGACCCCCGGCTCACACCGGCACCCACCGGCACCCACCGGCACCCACCGGCACCCCCCGCGGCCCACAGCGACCCAGCGGGGCCGGGCCCAGCGGGACGGCGGGGCGAGGTGAGGCGCGGCCGGGCCCGGGGCTGTCGGGCCGGCACCGGGCGTGGGGGGGCCGGGAAGGGAGAGGAGGGGATGCGGGGGGCGGTGGGACCGCACTGGGCCATGGGGAGGGGGCGCTGGGAGGTGCAGGGGTGGGTGAGGACGGCCCCCCCCCCATCCAGTGATGCTGGGAGCAAGGGGGTGACGACCCCCTGTGATGGGGATTTGGGGGTGCAGTGCTGCTCCTCAGGGGGTTGGGAATTGGGGTCTCCAAAGAGGCATGGATGGAAGGGATGGGTAAGGCGTGCATGGTATTATGGGTGCTGGGACAGCTGAGGACCCCATCGGGAGGGGTGTGCCAGGGGTGTCCCCCTGTGAGGTTTGACGCTCCCAGGGGTGTGGGGTGGGGTGAGGAGTCTGGAGGATGAGGTGCTTTTCGGGGCACGGGGGGTCCCTCCTGGGATGCGGATGTGCCGAGGGCTCCCTGGTGCTGCGGGAATGGCTGGGGGGGCACCCACATCCCTCTTTTCCACGCTGGGCAGAGACAGGCTGGGACTGGGACAATGGGTGACCCCCAGCAGTAGGTTTTTGGCTGGGAAGGACGGGACAGTGATGATCCCTCAGCAGACGCTGGTGCCTTGTGTGGTGCAGGCGGGAGACGAGGCTGAGACAAGGTCCCCAAAGCCCCTCTCTCTGCCGCGTGGACCCCCAGGCTGTGCTGGGGAGGGTTTGGCTGATGAGATTTCAAACCCTGCGGGTGTTGCACGAGGGAAGGAGAGGGGGCAAGGCTTGGCAGCGGGGAGCCACAGCAGCAACTCCGGCGCTTGTCTTTCGGGAGTGTTTTGTGCTTCTCCTTCCCAGATCAGGCGGTTTGTCCCCAGGGATGTCCGGGCTGTGCCATGCAGGGGGTTGGTGGTGAGGGGTCAGCCCATGGCTCAGGGGGAGCAGGTGGCTTTCAGAGGACACAGGTTCATTCATTCCCTGCAGAGCAAGGTTTCAGACTGGATGTGTCTTGGTTTGCCTGTGCTCCCGCTGCTGTAGGGGGGTCACCTGGAGGCTGGCGGCATTTGGGGGTGTCTCAGGTTGATGACAAATGTCAAGGGCCTTCTCTGAGGGTGCAGATGCTCACTGGTCTCCTTGCGCTGTGGCATGTGGATTCTTCTCTGGTAGGAGCACAGGGACACTCCTGCTGGGGGGGGATTTTGGGGACAGTGTTTGTGTCCAAACACACATCGTCATCGCTCTGTCCCACTCTGCCAGCGTGGCCTCACGCAGTGCCACCCTCTGTGTCTCACCTGCTTTCCCCTAAATCCCCCCGGCATCTCACCTGCCTCTCCTGCCCCAGGACTCATCGTGACAACACGTGCAGGGAATGTCTGGGGCTTTCAGTGCCAGAAATTGGGCAGATTTTAAGGGAACCTTTGGTCCTTGGTCACTGTTGGGAACGGCAAGTGAGGCTTTTGCCAGGCAGAGGGGTGCAGGGTCTTGGTTGGCTTTGTCCCTGGTGCCAGGAACATGAAGCTTTTCCCCTGGACAAAGGGTCTGGTGCCCCAGGGGACAGATCAGTGGTGGGTGGGTGTGTGGCAGTGGGTCCTGGAGGCTGCTGGAAGAGGGAGCAGAGGGTGTTCACCCCGTATCTGTGGGCAGGGGATGCCTGCGGGGTGCAGGTCACCCTATGGGGTTAATGCTTATGCTGAGGGGCCTGCAGGATGTGGGGGGTCCCCAATCCCCAGGGCCCTTTCTCCTCCTCCTCCTTCCTGTCTCCCAGCTCCCGTTTTCCCCAGCCAGGTGGCCCGTGGCTTATATAATGTGCTCAAACCCCGGAATAGCTCCTCCCGTTACACAACCACCCAACCAGCCACGGGGGGNGGGGGGGGGGGGGGGGGATGGTGGGGGGGATTCCCAGCTGGATGCTCCCCCTGCACTGGCCGTGACCCCCCTCCACCTGCAGTGCTCAGCCCCAGGGGCTGTTTGCCAGGGTTGTGTCCCCACTGGGGAAGGTGACCTCATTGTGACAGTCATCCCCCTGCTCCTCCATGTGCTCAATAATTGCTTTTATTTGTAGTAGTGTTATTACTCCCCTTCCTCGGAGGAGTGATGGGCCTCAGGCTGACTGTGCCTCCTCCTTACTCCTTGCCCAGCAGAGCAAATGACCCCAAAGGTGCAAAACCCGGGGTGGCTCTTCCCTCTCTCCGTCCCCATTCCTTATTTAAGCACCTCCTGTTCGGGGGAGGTCTGGCAGAGCATTTCCAAGGGCATGAGGAAAGTGTGTCCAAAGGGGCACGGGGCTGGGGATCCCATAGGAAAACCCATCCCCTGGATCTGCTGCCTCTCCACTCAGCGTGGGGGCATTGCTGTTGCCACGTGGATGTGCTGCTCCTTTCCCTCATCCCTGACCCAGGAATGGGGTCACTGTGTGGGTCCTGGGGCTGCTCCCTGTCATGGTGTGACCCCTTTCCCACCAGCTCTTCTCCAGCCAGAGCTGAGAATGGAGCTTCTCAATAGCCAGCAGCCCAAGGGGTTCAGGCTGGGGGGGCTCCAGCCACGGCATTTTGGGGACAGGAGTAAATCCTGGCTCCTCATGCTCTGTTGTGCCCTTTTCCCTGGATTATATATCCAGGGGATCTCTGTGCCCACACCCCTGTGTGATGCTTGTCCAGTGGGGGACCAGTCCCCAATCCTGGCTCCCCCATCCCTATATCCCCAAGCCAGGAAGGAGCCCAGTTGCTTAGCAACTGTTTAGCTTCTCCACCAGCCTCCTCATCTATTTTAAAAAATATATGTATTTTTATATATATATATATATCTCTGCAGAGACGTAGGTATGAACATGCAGCTGCAGCTCCTGACCCCCCAGCCAGCTTCCATATATTCTTTACTAATTGCTTTAAAGTCTGTGAGGTGTCAAATTTTGCTCAGGCAGCTACAGGAAAAGATGCCCTGGGCTTGGGGAAATAGGGATGGAAGCACTGGGACGGCTGTCACTGATCCATTCCCACTGCCCCTTCCCACAGGCATCATCCCTGTGGCTTGGGGCTGGAGGGCAGCGCTAACGAGCCCCAGAATGGCTGCACTTTTAAAGCTAGATTTGCCTTTTTTCCTCGTTCTTGAAGGTCTGACTCATGGTTTTTGGCACTGGAAGGCAGCTCCGGAGAAGGTCAACCCAATTAATGGCAGCAACCCTGGACTTTTCCTCCTTGTAACTCCAGCTGGGTGTTCAGAGGAGGCCTGGCCTGTTCAGACTGCCTGGCCGTGGTGCTCTGGCATATTTTGTGTTCTGAAAAAAGAGATCTTCTCCCGGCTGTCACCACAGCACAGACAGAGAGCAGCCTGGGATGGGGCTGCTGTGCGTGCTTGGGGCCAGGGTTATGATTTCAGTCAGCGGCGGTGTGTCCTGATGAGATCCAAACGGGCAGGAGAACCACGGGGACCACCCCTCTCAGCCTCTCTGGAGTGACTGGAGCATCCTCACCTCATCTGGGCTGTCCCTGGCGCGTTGGGGCCGAGCTCTGGCACGCTCAGCACACGAGTGGTCCAGGGAGCCGCCGCGCTGGGCTGGCTGCCCACATCCCGTGCCCGCATCCCGGCACTCGGGTGCTCACGGCCGCCCGGGCTGGTGCAGCTGGATGTGGCGAGAATTAATGGAGCCACCGGCCGGAGGCGGCTTTAATTAGCACCGAGGCACGCGGAGGGGGTAGGATGCCCGGGGACCGCCTTTCCCCCAGCGAGGGAGAGATGCCGGGAGAGCATCCAGGCACCCGGGAGAGCATCCAGGCGCTGGCGGCCCCCCTGGCTGCCATCCCCGCTTCCCCCGGGAAGCGGCTCCATCCGCAGTACGGCGGCGGGGCCCTGCGGCGAGGCTGCTCAGCGCCGGGGGCTGCGGGCACGGCCCGGGGGCTGAGCGGGGCCCGAGGGGGGATTTCAGCACGGCCGGCTGGGAAAGGGCTTGTTCTGGGCTGGGAAATAAAAGGGACAAAGGAGTTTGGTGGAATAACACTCTTCTCCACCATCATTTTGCTTTTCTTTCGGGCTGGAGTTCTGAACCTGGATGAAGGCCAGGGTTGGGACATGGGGATGGTCACAACCTGGGGTCACCCCACGCCAGCCCACGGGGAGTGAGCTCAGCTTGGCTGGAAACCAGCAGCCCCAGACCCTGGCAGGATGGAGAGGCTGGGCCTTGCACCCTGAGCTGGCAGGGCCCGTGCTGGCTGTGTGACAGGGGCACAGTGCAGTGTGTCCGTCCTGTCTGTCCTGGCAGTCGCTGAGCTGGCACGGCGGGTGCCCAGCCCCTCCACACCCTGGGTGTGATTCAGCATGGCTGGGGAGGGAGGGAGACACCCGGGCATGGGGTGGAGGGTGGTGGTGGAGGGTGAGGAGGAGGAGAATGGAAAAGAGGGATGAAGATGAAAGATGGGGATGAGGAGAAGAACGGAGAGTAGGGATGGGGATGGAGAACGGGGATGAGAATGGTGGATGGGGATGATGATGAGGAAGGGGATGAGGATGGGGGATGAGAATAAGGCTGGAATTTGGGGATGAGAGTGAAGATAGGGGTAGAGGATGGGGCATCTCTGAACACTTCCAAAAGCTCTAATCCAGCTATCAGAAAGCACCTGCAAGCTGAAAAGCTGGATTGACCTCCCCAAGGCCCAAGGTGGCACGTAGGAGGAGGATCAGGATCCCAGAAGATGTGGGCGAATGCCTGGTTAATATGGGAAAAGAGGGATTCGCTCAGGAGTCTCCCTAGCAGCTCCAGCCCATGGTGCCAGGAGGTTTGGACCCTCCTGGGTGGTAGAAAGGGAATTTGGGGTGGCAGTAAGGGAATTTAGGAGGTGGGAATAGATACCAGCAACTGTCCCCTACATCTGCAGCCTTTTGGGAGTGTGTGGAGACACAGAGCTCACCCCAGGATGCCTCCTCTCCCTCTGGGTGAGGCAGCCGGGCAGCAGCTGCCAGTGATTGATGTTTTGTGGGTAATTACTGCAGATAATGAAATATTTAACCATCATCTTTATTATGGGGGTAGCGCCGAGCCAGGCGGGAAACCACTGCTGTTTAGACAGGGCTGTGCTGAGGGGTTTGGTGGCACTTTGGTGCTGGCAGAGCCAGGTGGTCCCTGCGTGCTGGCCTGTGGATTGAGGTCGTGGTGGTGGCAGCCACTCTGTGTCCCTGAGCTGTCCCTGGTGAGTGCAGGGCATCCCTGGGGTTGTCCTTGTGGGGCAGGGAGAGCACAGAGCCAGCTGGGGGGCATGGGCTCCCTCTGCCCTGATGCCTTGTCCCCATTGTCACCAGCAGGGTAGGGCTGGCTCTGTTTGGCACGCAGGGATTTACCTGGAGCCCCTTTGGAGAACTGGGGGAGGATTGTGGGTGGCTTTTCCCCATTCCTTTGTTTCCCTGCCTGCGCTGTGGCTGAGGCAGGGGGCTGCTGGCAGCTCCCACAGTGGATATTGCTCCAGGCTGAGGGGACACTGGGATGCAGTACCACGTCCATCCCCGGTCCAGCTCCACCTTCCTGGCTCCAGATGCAAGGGGATTTCTCCAGCTCCATTTTTTTCATGGAAACAGGGAGCATTTCCTGACAGATCTGCATGCCTCCCCCCACCATGCAGCCTTCTCCCACAGGTACCCCTCCAGCTGCCAGTTTGTCTCCATCTACCTGCCCAGCTCTCTATCCCTCACACTCCCAAGGTTTCTCAGCAATGAATTTATCCACTGCTGGGCTCAGGATAAAATGAATTCCCACGGGGAACACGCAAGCAGAGGCTGCTGCAGAAAGCATCCTCTCCTTTCCCCTCTCCTTCCCTGAGCCCCTCTGTGGGGGAAGGTTTCTAAGTGGGAAGCTTCCCCCTTTCCCTAACCTCTTTCCAGGTTTTTGGCTTCATATCCTGATGGGAGAAAGAGGGAGAGGAGCCCCCAGTGCAGGATTTTCTGCAGCATCTCTGTTTTCCACCCTCGGATACGGAGGGGGCTGGTTCGGAGCGGGCAAGGAGGGCTGAGCAGGTCTGTGGGGTGTCAGGGGGTTTGAAATGTGGGTGCTGCAGGCACGGGAGGACCGGGGAACCCTCCAGGTGCAGGGATGAGCATCCAGGAGTGCGGAGCCCTGGCTGGCTCCTGCTGCACCAGCAGGATCTCTCCCGTGCCTCTGCGGAAATAAAGGCTGCTGGCTCCTCTCTGCATGGTAGTAATGGGGGGAAGAAAAAAAAAGAAAAGAAAAAGCCTGGTAATTAAGCACTCAGCTGCTGTCCTCCCTGGGCAGGCTTGTCAGGAGATAAATGACTGTGTGGGGCAGCCAGTGGCAGCAGGAAAGTCAGGGATGTCCTGTGGGGATGCTGTGGGGTGGGAGATGCCTTCTGGCCAGGTTGGGATCCCTATCGCCCCAGGGACAGCTCCGAGGTATTTTCTCTCCTCAAACAGCAGAGAAACCTTGTCAAAGCCCCTCATGGGTGATCTGCATTCCCACCCCGGCCCTATCCCAGCTGGTATGGCCATGGAAAGCTCTGAACTGCCTGGTATCTGGTGGAATGGCACACCGGGAATGGCGAGCCTTTCCCGGGTTTGAAACAGTGTGGATCAGCCCATGGTCCATCTGCCCTTCCTGCTTCTACTGGGCTTAGGGATGCCTCCTTCCCTGGGCCAGTGTTTGCCCCATCCTCCATGGGCAGCGTGTGTCAGCCACCCAAGGACTGCCTGCTTTCTGCATAGGAGGATGTGCAGGCAACACCCATCCTTGGAAAAGCCTCTCCAGCAGGATCCCTGGGATAGAAACACCTCAGAGAAGTGTCTTTCTGGCAAAAGCTGCTTCTCCAAGCCCCAATCCAGCTTGGAGAGTGAGGCAGGATGCTCTGCCTTTGCTCCTGATTGTTTCTCTTTGTGCAGAGCCCCTGAAAGGCCAGGTGGTGCCTCTGCAGCCTGGTGGAGCTGGTGGTCAAGGCAGCAGATCTCCATTGGGAGCATCCCATGCTCAGGAGAGGGCTGCAGTGCTGGGCAGGGGATCTGGGGCAGGTCAGGACAATAGGGACAGTGAGGAATGGGTGCTCAGCCATGCACCAGTGGCCTGAGGGCACTGAGACAGGGCTGTGTCTGTCTGGTTGATCCAGGAGATTTGGGAGCATCTCCTCCCTCAGGCTGGGGGAGCATCAGCCTGAGCCTCAGCACAGCGGTGCTGCTCGGGAGCAGTTGTCCTCTTCCAGGGGTTATTTTTGGAGCCAAGTGAGGACACATTGGCTGTGTGGTGGAAAGAGGAGGCAGAGACACGTGAAGGTGAAGGAGCAGGGAGAAGGCAGGGGGGGCAGAAGCTGGTGGGGATCCTCAGCTCCCCTTGCAGCCCACACTGGGCCATGGCAGAGGGTGCCAGGCCATGGCCCAAGAGCATCAGCAAGTGTTGGCTGCCTGAGCCAGACATCAGGGTGTCCCACCACTGCAACCAAACCAGCCAGTGCAGCTCTGCAAGGGGATATCTGAAGTCTTTGGGTCCCTAGAGGACTGTGGGGATGGATGCCTGTCCCTGCTCCAAACCCACACTGGCTGACAACGGGGTCCATGGGGCTGGGAGGGACCCCTGCCCACCTGTCCTGCTGCTGCTGTATAGTCTTGAGCCCCACAGACCCCCCTCAGCCAGGTTTTTCCAGTACAAGGCTGGAGCAGAGCATCCTCCACTCTTTCCCAGGAGCCAACCCTCTTGTCGTGGGGACGGGAGTAGCCCCAGCCTTGCTTTGAGGATGAAGAAACTGAAACAAGGAGCAGGGACATCTCCTAGTCACTGTCCCCATCAACCTGCTTTCAAGACTGATTTTACCCTCAGCTCCTAGCAGGGTGAGAGGGGAGGCAGGGCAGGGGCTGACCCGGACTCTTTCTCTCCCTCCCAGGCAATCATGGCTCTCTACAACAATGGAGCCGACGTGCCTTCGCCCCAGGAGGCCTCCAACGGCTTCCCCCAGCCCGGAGCCTCAGGAACCTGGCACAAGGGCGAGGAGGAGGTGAGGCTGGTGGAGCCCAGCATGGTGAAGAAGGCTCACCGGGAAATCCTGGACCACGAGCGCAAGAGGAGGGTGGAGCTCAAGTGCATGGAGCTGCAGGAGATGATGGAGGAGCAGGGGTGAGTGATGGGGACATGGGGGATGGGATGCTTTTGACCTCTTTGCACCTTGTTCTCCCCCTTTAAAAAATACCTTGGTGTGGCAAATGTCCCCGTTTGGAAGTAAATCCACTTTTGGGTGAACCAGCTTTGGTGGGAAATGCCAAGGAGTCCACCCAATTTGAAGTTTGGGATCCCAGCTTGTCCTGCAGGGAAAGCTGAAGCAGGAAGGAGAAGTTGCTCATGGTTGTACAAGTCATCAGTGCCACTTATCCTGTGCCCCACACGCCTGGGATGTGAGATCCCAGGGGGAAGCTGGGGTTTAGTCACAGGAGAGGCTGGTTTGGGGCTTCAGTTTGCCCTGTCTTCCTTGTCCTTCCCATTTCGGGGTGATAGGACCCCCTGTCCCCATCCTGCCAATGCCATGGCCTGTTGCCCGAGTTTTTCTGTTCTCTTGTCTTTCTGTAGAACTTTCAGCGCAGCCTTAATGTAAATAAAATCTATTCTTAAAATGTTTACATCCTTCTCCTGTGAGAGAAGAAATGAGTGATGGTGCTATCCACCATCCAAGTCAAGGGAGTGGTGACCTGTGTAGCCAATCCCTTAACCTCTGTACATATCTATAAATATTGGAGTCAAAATGAAAATAATTAGACAGCTTTGTACAACTCAGTCTCCAGAGCTTCTCTCAGTATTCCTAAATTGGGACATGCCCAGCTTCACCCAGAGACAATGGCCAGGCACTGTGAGCTGCTCCCCAGCCTTCCCTCCTCTTGGGAAACAAAGGGATAGGGAAAACCCCAAGGGGATGAGGAACATCCCTTCTTGGGTGTGCAGAAGGGACTGGGGGGCCAGAAAGGAGCCCCCCCTCCCTGCCAGGCATGGCTGTGCTGCCTCTGGCAGCAGCCAAACGTCCTGATCCCTCTGACAGCTCTCTAAAACCTGATGGATGGAGCAAATTCTTCGGCACACTTGGGGAGATGGGGACTGGTATCAGCTGGGGAGAAGGAAAATGGATTGAGGGAAGGCTTCGCCAAGGCTTTCATTAAGAGTGCAAGCGTGACCTAGAATTAAATTGTCTCACACAGGCTGGAATAATGATTGTTCCTAATTTGTCATTATGGAAATAAATAAGGCTGACCTGGCGCTTTGGGGAGCCCAGAGCCTCCTGTTGGGTTCCCGAGCCCTAGTAGGGATCTTACTACTGGTAGTATCATTACTGCAATGGGTAATAGCAACACTGCAACCAGGATTGTTGTCATTGCTGTAATTGCTTTGCTGTTATTAAGGCTATTAATAACACTGATGATGGCGATACGCCGAAATGATAATATAATTACAGTAATAATCTTGGTCAACCTGCTTAATCCTCTGCCTGCTCTTCCCCTCCTCACAGGGGCTTTCCAGGGGGGTTCCACGAGAAGGGATTTGTACCCTTGACGTTTCTGCCTGGACCAGGGGCAGCCTCCTGGCCATGGCATTGGGGGAGTTGATGAGGGCAGAGCCCCAGGATGGATGTCAGTGTCAGCAGAGGGGATTCTGCAGGGATTTAAGCACTGCCTTGTTTCCTTAAAGGTGGATGGCTCCTCCTGCCTGTGCTGTAGCTCGCTCCAGGCTGCCTGCACTGTTATTCCCTGCCTGCAGGCTGGATTCCTTGTCCAGAAAAGAAGTGTCAGCAAATTTTCTTTCTTTCCCAAATCCATTCTATATGTTAAATGCAAAAGCACCCCCACCCCCCCTTCCACCGGGGTTATAAGCAGCACCAGGGGAATGCAGGAAGGAAAAGGCTGGTGGTGCTCCTGCCTCCATCCCTGGAGGTGCTGAGGAGTTCCTCGCCTTGGCCTCCCCCCACAGATTTGCTAATGGCCCAGCCGCAGTGGCCCATCTGTCACCTCCTGTTTGGCCTCATGTCCCCTCTCCAAGAGCACCGGCCGTGTTCTTAATATGCTGCAGCAAATGCTCATCTCGGGCAGACATCTTCCTGCTGCTGTGGGCTGGCTGATGTCCATGGGATGGCCAAGGCCAGCAGCTCTGTCCTTGTGGGGCGGCCACTCTGCCCAGCTGGGTGCACTGCCATCGAGGGAATGGAGGAGAGCAGCATTTGAGGGTTCTATCCTGCTTTTGGGGCTCCTCATGCCCAGGTGCAAGGTGAGAGGAAGCAGGCAGGCTGCCTCCATACCCTGTTATCAGCCTTCCTTCTCTGTGGAGTCTGGCTGGGGAATTAATGAGAGCCTTTCAGTGCAAATGAGTTCATTAATATTAATTCCCCTCTTCTTGCTGTTCCCCTTCATGGACACTGCAGGAGGGGTGGGTGATCCCATGTGCCCTTCTTCACCCAGGGCACCCAGAGCACTGTGAGGGGCATCACTGTCCCCAGCACAGGCTGTGTGAAGTGCCAGCCTTGGGGACTGCAGGGCTAGGCCTGGCTCAGGCATCCAGTTTTCTGGGCTTGTGGCAGTGAGGCTGATGGGATGTGATGGAAAAGATGGGCCACGAGCAGCCCCTCCAGAGGCTGTGGCTGAGGACAGGGACACACACAGTGCCCAACTCCTTCCTTCCCAGGGTGGCAGTGTGGTGGTGACCTGAGGTCCCTCTCCCTCCACCCTCTCCCCTGGGATGATGCCAAGAGCATCGTGGGTCTCTCCACTACATCCCTCTGTTGGGATGTTTTTATTTGAGGAGGGTGCTCAGGTGCCCTTGTGCAGCCACGGGATGTGGCACAGGACCACCCGCCCAGGGCTGTCACCTGTCCCTTCCCAGGGACACCTTGGGGATGGCAGGGGCGCCGTGGTTTGCAGTGGCTGTTCTCAGATGCCAGGACACAGTGATTAGTGTCCCTCGTTAATAACCCTGCGGCGGCCTGAGTCAGCGCTCGGCGGTAGTGCAGAGCTGGCACGGCTTTCAGGGCCCCGGAGCACCACAGGGATGGGCAGGAGGAGCTCCTGACAGGGACAGAGATGCTGGCAGTGAACCCCACAGTCACTGGCTGCAGTGGTGGCACTGCCCAAGGGGGTTTGGTGGGCACTTGCCCCAAAGCCTGGGGTGGTGACAGGGAATGGCGACTTCATGGTCATCCTTTTCTTTTCCCCCTTCCTGATGTCCCTTCCTCTGCCAAGCACTGCTGGGAGAAGCAGGCAAGAGAGAGGAGGACATAGATAGGGGTGGCAGGGGGCTGAGCAGAAATCCTGCTGTCCTCCAGGCCCTGGTGACTGTCACCATGCCAC
>VZDJ01000038.1:973985-984683 GCA_008694505.1 Cyanoderma ruficeps | reverse complement strand
GGTTGGTTGGCTGGTTGGTCGGTTGGCTGGTTGGTCGGTTGGCTGGTTGGTTAGCTGTCCAGTCAGCTGGAGGCAGGATTTGCCCCTCTGTGGCAGTATCCTACCTCTGGAGAGTTTAAAGGTTATCCTGCACTGGTTGTTTGGAAAACTCAGGGTGCTGTGCAGAGGCCAGCATCGCAATGCTCCTGTCCCAGATGATGAAACCCAAGTGCAGAAGGTCTCAATGCTTGGCTTACCCCACCAACCAGAGCCAGGAACCCCATGGAAGAAGCTTCTCCAAGGAGATCCTCTGCTATTCCTCTGCTTCTAATCACTCCTCACAGTGCCTGGTCCTGGGGGGATACATCTGCCCTGGGAGGGGGCTTAGGGCTCAAGTTTGGTGTCCAAAGCAGCCCAGCTCCTGCTGGGGCCATGCCAGTCGCTGCTCCTGCCCTGCACAGGACTGTCCCCAGCCTCGCCAGGGTCCACCCCAGCTCGATGATGATTTATCAGTGCAATGCTTAATGGCCCAGGCAGCATGGCTGGCCTGGCGTGCACCATCCATCAGCCTGGAAACCAGGTCACTTGGGACAGGAATAGATGCTGCAGGTTCACTGAATATTAATGCTTCATTAGGGTCAGGAAATCAGGGCAAGGGGGGAGGCAGGGAAGCCGTGGCAGCAGGGAGAGCCTCTCTCACACCACTCTGCTGGCACGCCAGGCAGGGTGGACACAGGGACAGGGCTGTGCCCTGCCTCCATGGGGCTCATGGGCTTGGGACAGCATGAAGCATTCAGGATCCTCCTCCAGGCAGGAAGAAAACAAGACATGGGGAAAACCAACCTGCCCAGGTCACTGAGCATCACACCTGAGGTGTTAACAAGTGGCCTTTGTTGGTGGGGGCAGGAGTCATCTCCAGGGCATCTTCCTGGCAGGCTCGTTAGGGCCAGCACTGTAATGAGCACACAGGGAAGCCAAAGGTGCCTTAAGGTTACCCTGGCTGTCACCTTTACAGGCTTGGTTTTGCAAAACGAAGGGTAATCATTAAAGATTAGCCCCAGGGCTATAAATAATAGTGCTGAGCTGGAAGGAGCAGTCTCACAGCAAAGGATTGCTCGGAGGAGAGCAGAGTCAGAGGCGCCTGAGGAGGCTGGTAGGAGCTGGGTCCAAAGGAGGTGGCTCTTCAAGCAGCAGGGATCTGAGCTGCTGGAGGATATCCTGCGTGCCAAAGGTCTGTGCTGCATGAAGAGGCTGGACAAGGGGGTTAAATAAGCTTTAAATAAAGAGTCTCGGCCCTTGTGGTGGCTGGGAGAGTGCTCAGCAGAACATCTTGTGGGCTGGTCCTGCTCCAGCACCGCTCTGGGCTTTTACCGCTCGGTCCCTGGCTGCTGGGACTGTGAGTGTGAACCAGCTGGTCCTGTTTCAAAGCCAATGCGAGAGCTCAGCATCATCTGCATAACTCCCCAGGGAACACTGAGGCATCGAGCAGAGCTGTGACCACCTGAGTCCCTGGCTTTGCTCTTTGTGCTCTCCCAGCTCCCGTCTCCGTGTGCACAGCTCGGTACAGCCCAGTCCCCAAGGAGAAGGGCTTGATGGACAGGCTGGTGGGATTGCAGACAAAGGCGAGCGTGTGCTGGGCAGGGAGGGATAATTGGAACAGCACAGGGCTGGTGTTGAGCTGCTGAGCACAGCTAATGGGTGAGGTGCTGGCAGCAGGCTCGACAGGGAGCACTGCCTGCTCACGGAGCAGAGACACACACAGAGAATTAACCCCGCTCCCTTCTCTCTTCGCCTCTTTCCTCCCCCTTCCCACGGTTGGGTGGGTGGGTGAAAGGCTGTTCCTACCTTTGGGACATGGCCAAAGCAGGAGTGACTTGGAGAGGACCCAGCAAGCCATGGCTGTGGCACAGAAGGGAGCACGGGTCCTGCTTGAGCGATCGTCCGTGGTCAGGGGGAGGCTGCCTCGTGAATAGTTTCGGTCCAAGACGTTTCTAATTAGGTTAAACAGCCCATGGCCTGCTGGGCAAAGGATGCCAACACGTGCCACTGTCAGATCTGCAGTCTGGGACTGGGAGCTTCCCTTTTCTCAGGCAATGGCCAGGCTGCCAAGGGACTGATGCTGTGGGGCAGCACTGCTCCACCAGCATCTCTGACCGCTCACCTCCAGGCTGGGAAGGGCAGAGGAGCCCACAACAGGTTTCTGAGGGCAAATGTCCCTTGGGAAGCAAACACCTGGGCTGGTGGGGCTGGGCCCCCTCCAAGCCTGCCCCATCTCTTAAGTTTCCCTCCAGAGCACCTGGTTGTCCTTGTCCCTCCATGGGTGAGATGTCCTACATCCCCCAAGAGCAAATGAGAGGCTCCCTCTGGGGTTTGCTCCTGGGGCTGATGGCAGAGCTGGACCAGGGAGGTGGGGGCATCAGGGAGAGGTTGGGCAGGTACTCCTGAGACTGTCCTAGTCCAGCTGCCAGGCCTCTGCCAAGCCCTGCACACAGCCCCGGTAGTCAATGGCAACCTCATGCTGGTTTCCATGGCAGTGGGGAAAATTAATGCTGACGAAGTCACTCAGGAGAGAGAGAGACCCTGATGGCGCTAGGAATGATGTCCCCTCACCCCTCCTGAAGTTACCTGCCTGAAGCTCCAGTGCTGAGCTGGTGGCACTGTGGGGTGCTGGCCTCAAAGATCATCCTGGGCAGTTCCTACCTGAATTTCCACAGCTGGTCTTCTGCCAGCTCCTCTCACCCTTATCCAGCCCTGCAACCCGCCTGGGCTGACCCAGCCTCCTGCTCAGCCTCAGCACTTGAGCAAAGCCAAAAGGGGCTCGAATGAGGCTGAAGCTGAGCCCTGTGGGGAGATGGTGGCCTGAGTCTCTCAGTGTCCCTGTGCCAGCCTGGTGGGGATCCATGCAGGGATTGGAGCCACAGGAAAACCCTGAGCAGACCTCCACCCTGGGACTTGGTTATGTGTAGACATCGAGGGACATGAGCAAGGTCCCCTGAGGATGCTGTGGCAGAGGGAGTGTCCCCCAGCCCCTCTAGCTGCATTGGGGCTGCCCCAGATGCTCTGGGAATGGGGATCCCCAAATTAATCCTGCTCTTCCTCCTTTGGCAGTGTGATAGAAAACCACCACGGGGCAGATGGGGAGGAGTATGCAGTGGAGTATCCTGACTATGGAGAGGGCTGCCTGCTGCAGTGCGACTGCTCGGCCGAGTGCTACCGCGAGGACAGCGGCCACCGCGAGTACAGGTTTGTCTGGATTTTGGGGACCTGCTGTGCACAGGGTCCCCATCCAGGGACACAGAGGCCAGGGGCCTGTCCCTTCTTCTTTCCCCAACCCTGTCTGCTGTCTCCCACAGGCTGAAAAGGCGCTCGAGCAGCTCCACCTCTCCTCCACCCAAGAAGAAGAAGAAGAAGAAATCAGGTCACCGCCGGAGCCGGTGAGTCCCTGGCTGTCCCTGCACTGTCCCCTTGCTCTGGAGGGCAGCTCACCTCCCAGCTCAGCCTTTTTCTGGACTCTGGAGGGGCAAGCCACCCCACTTTGGGGGGGCAGTACATCCCTGAATGTGCACCCTTAAGAAGTGCAACACATCTGCATGTACTGATACTGCAACACACACGTGTGTGCACGCACCCACTGCATGCACCTTGTCTGGTCCATGTGGGGAAGGAGCTTGCTGCCACAGGGCCCAGCACCAGGCAGGATATGGCTCTGTGAAGGGTCCATCTACCCAAAACCTCACCACTTAGCACTGGCTGCCTGGGCAGGATGCTGTCCCTAATGTCCCTTTCTTCTCTGCCTTTCCCATGGCAGCAAAAAGAGGAAACCCGGCTCAGAGCGCAGGTGAGTGACCGCTGGGCTGGGTGGGCCGTGGGGTCCTCTCTGGGCTTGCAAGGCCACTGGGTATGGGCTGGCCTCTACCACCCATTGTCCCCCCCTGAAATCCCACTGGGAATTGGCCACCTTGTCTCCTGCTGGATCTTGTGGAGCCCACAAGGTGGCAATGAGACGCAGCAGGATTTGGGCATTCCAGAGTTGAAAGCAGCCAGAGCCCTTCTGCCAAAATCTCTTTCTGTTCCCCAACCCAAATCCCCCAGGAAATAATTGCCATGCAATGTTCATGCATCCCATGGGGTGGTCCAGGGGAAGCAATGTGACTGGGGGTGGTGGGACCAGACTCCCCCGGGCCAGGGGGAAGAGGCTGGGGAGTCCCTTGCTCCCTGCTCAAGGGCACCCACTTCCCCTCCAGCTGTGACAGCTCTTCACCCATCCGCAAGGAAAAGAAAAAGAAGACTGGAAAGAAACACAGACGTGACAGGTAGGATGGACACGACAGCAGCCTGGGGACAGCAGGGGTGGTTGGGGACAGTGGGGCTGCTTGAGGCTGCTCAGGCCCTTGGGCTGGGGTGGGATTTAGATGTGGATAAGGATGGATGCTGATGACTTTTCATAGGGCCATCACCTCCTCACAGCCACTGTCACCTGCTCCAGTGGCCCACCTCAGGGCCATCCCCCTGCCCTTCTCATCCCTGGGAAGTGCCCAGCCCTTGCTCCCCGCTGGCCAGATCACTGTATCTCCTTCATCTCTGCCTCCTCTTCATCCCTTAGGTCTGAATCGGGGTCACGAAAAAAGAGAAGACACAGGTAAGAATGGTGGCTACCAGGAGCCACCCGCTGCCACCAGCTGCCAGCTTCCCCTCCCAGGGACCCCCTGTGTCCTGCCCTCCTGCTGTCCCCTCCCCTCTGCCCATGTTGGACCCCCTCACCCCATAGCTGGACACTGCTGAGTGTTCTCTGTCCTTGGATGTGGCACGGGGCCACTCTGGCTGACTGTGGGCTCCCACATGGCCCCGAATGTCCCCCAGGGGAGAAGGAGGGATCCCAGGCAGCCATGGCCAGGGCAAACCTTGACTGTTGCCCTGCTCTGCAGATGCCCTCTGCCAATGCTGCTATTTTAGGGTGAAAGGAGTGAAAACAGACAAAAGGTGTCAGAGAGGGTGCAGGGCAAAACAAGTGTGGGGGGTGACAATGGGCCCAAGCCCTGAAGGTGCAAAGCAGAGCCAGTCCCCCCTTCTCTCCTGCCTGTTGTCACTCAACCTGACCCCACAGTCCCCCCCAAATCCATCTGGGATCCCCACCACGCTTTGAACCTCAATGGAGCCCAGCTCCAGACCGGGCAGGTCCTTCCCCTCGCTCCTCCCACAGCCTCGGTGGCTCTGGGGGCGCTGGGAAAGCCACCCCCAGGTGCTGCCCCCGCTCCCACCTTTCAGCTTTCGGCTCTTCCCGCAGGTCCCGAAGCCCCAAGAACAAACGGAAAGAGAAAAACAAAGAACGCAAGAGGTGAGGGGCCGGGCTGGAGGGGGGGAGCGGGGCTCTCTTTGTCCCTGCGTGTCCCCCGCGGTGGCTCAGCCTGTCCCTCGGCCCCCGGCCGCCCTCTCCGCAGGTCCCGCAGCGAGTCCCCGGCCTGGCGCTCGCACCGCCGCAGCTCCTGCAGCTCCCACAGCGCCTCGCTCTCCTCCGATGACAGCGGCTCTAAATCCCCCGGCAGGTAGGGACAGTCCGGGACCCCCGTCCCCACCAGCACACCAACAGCCCCCAGCCTCCGCGGGGGGACCCTGTGTGGCAGGGACAGAGATGTCCTTGTGATGGACACCCTTATGTGGTGGAGGGCAGAGAGGTGGGAGGCAGAGGTGTCCCAGGGGTGGGGACCTTGGAGAATCGAGGGCAGAGGCAGGTGGCAGAGGTGTCCCAGGGGTGGGGACCCCAGGGATGGAGGGCAGAGGCAGGTGGCAGAGGCATCCCTGAGACAGGTATAGCAGGGAGTGGGATGGTGCTGCATCATCTCTGGAAGGTTCGGGAACATGGTCCCCAGACGGGGTTTCAATTTTTAGCTAAAGAAAGCGCAAAGCACCAATTTTCACCCGATTTTTGGCTTCGGCAAAGCCCGGGCTGCAGCCGGCGGCTCTGCCGGAGGTGGGCAGAGGGCGCGGTCGGGCCCGGGGTCGGAGGTGCCGGCAGTGACGGCGCGGTTCCCCTCAGGCTGAGCCCCAAGCGCCGGCAGGATGGCCCCAAGGGCAGCAGCGCCCGCTCCAGCCGCAGCCCGTCCTCCCCCTCGCCCCAGCGCTCGGCCTCGCCGCACCAGAACGGGCACAAGGGCAGCGCCCAGAACGGCCGCCACAGCCACGGCGCCCCGCTCCCGGAGCCCTCGGATGTACGTAGGCTTTTCTTGGATCACTCTTCGCTTCCCTCCCCTCCTCCCTCCACAGGACTGCCCCGCTGCTCTCCTCTCCCCTCCTTCCCCACTCGCTCGGCTCCCCGCCCTGCCCAGCCGGAGCGCACGGGGGAGATGCGGGGTGCGGGTTGCACCGTCCCAGCGCTCACCAACCCCGCACTGGGTGCACGATCTCCCTGGGGGAGTCAGCCCATCACCCTGAGGCAGGGATCAGGGCAGCCAACAGGTCATCCCTCCCCCAAAGCCACAGGCCGCCCTGCGGATGTCACCCCCCCAGGGATGATGGCTTGGCAGGCCAGCGTCACCTGCCAGGGTCACTCCCTGACACTGATCCCAGGCAGCCGAGAAATGGGCAAAACAGGAACATTCTTGTTTTGCCCACTAACGCCAACCCTCCCTAGTGCCAAGGGGCCAGCACCAGTGCTCAGGACCCCAACACCCAGTCTGGCCAAGTTAGGGTTTGGAGGAGATTTGCTGATGGATGCTCAGATTTTAGGACCTCGAGGTCCCCGTGGCAGGTGACAGTGGAGCTGAGCATCCCCAGCTCTGCCTCAGCATCCCGAGGGTTTTGGTGAAACCTCACGGGCTGCTCCCTTGCTGAGTGAGGCAAAGCCCTAACCCAGTGGACCTGGAGGGCCAGTCCCAGTTTGACCAGTGCTGGGATGGTGAGGAGCCTGCTTTGGCCGAGGAGAGGCTGGAGGCAGGGCTGAGAGAAGGCAGGCCACTGCAGGACTCCACCAGCGGGGCCCACCCAGGTCTCTGCTTGCCCCAGGGAACTTTATTCCCACAAGCAAGGTCCTGCAGGGATACTCCTGGGCTGGCAGCACCCAACGCTGACACCCCAAAATGGGGATGTCAAAAAAAAACCAACCGGGGTCAGACACCCCCGACCCCACACCCACATCCCCTTCACCCTCCCCAGCCCAGCACCCCCCAGCAGCACCCAGCACCCTGCCCACCTCTCGGGGCACCTCTCTGCTTTCTTCTTTCCTGTGGTTCTGGCTGGGGCGTGGGGGGGTTGGGGTGCCGAGGCGCCGCCCCCCGGGCGCCTGGCTGGCCCCGCTCTCCCCCTGTCCCACCCCACATCGCCCAGGCCGCCGAGCTCCCTTGGCTCCCCGGCACCAGCGGGACTTTTCTCCAACAACTTTCTCTCTTTCTCTCTTTCTCTCTCTCTCTCTCTCTCTCTCTTCTTTCTCTCTCTGGATTCTATTTTTTATTTTTTTTTTCTTTTTAATCCCATCTGTGTTTTTCTTTAGCCTCCCATTTGAAAAAAACCCAAACGGTAATATACACTTCCATTTCTTGCTCAGCAGAAGCAGGGACGAGGGGGAGGGAAGGGCAATGAAACGTGCTTTTTCCCCCACCCCCTTGTTTTAGTTTCCTTTCTCATGATTTCTTTTCTTTTCCCTTGTGATGTACAGAAATGCAAACGATATATATTTCTCTTATTTTTATTTTCTCCCCACCCCGTCGTCGTCGTGTTGTTCTAGAATTTTTTGCTTTTGTGTGTGTTAATGTGGAGAAGAAAAAAAAACAAAAAAAAAATCCAAAACAAAAACCTGATGTGTTTTCTAAATATTTACGACCGCTGAACATTGTACTTCCATTTTCTATATTTTGAACAAGGAATTTAAAAGGGAAGAGAACCCAGCAGCTCTACACTGCAAAGGAGCGAATTGCCCTTTTCCTCCTCAAATTTGTGACCGCCCCGTGTCCTTGGCTGGATCCTGCTGCTGTGGCGAGGTTTTCCTCCCCGGCTGCAGGATGGGGCCGGTGGATGTGGGTTTATCCAAGCACCCTGTGGTCATCCCACATCCTGCATCCCGACAGGATGAGTGCTGAGCACCCTCGGTACCCAGCCCCCTCCCCACCTCCTCCAGACACCCCAAAATCTCCGGGCTCAGCCCGTCTACCGGGTGAGCCGTGCCCACCCCAGCACCCCCAGAGCCGCCGGGAGCCAGGGGTGCCCCGGGGTTGCCTTCCCTTTTAAATACCCAGTCCTGTCTCCATCCATCCCTGCTGCCTTCCCAGCCTTCCTCCTGGGTCTCTCCTCCTCCTCCTCGCACACACTCACCCTCCAGCCCCTCTCTCTCTCTCTCTCTCCGGTTTTCTTTGGGCCAACATAACCCGACATCCCTCGCCGTGTCCCACCTCCATCCATCGCCTTTCCCTGCATGTTTATCCGGGACTTTGCCATGTTATAGAGTGACTTTTGAAAGACTGAACCGCAGCCTGATCGGGTTACAGACACCAGCCAGCCACTCCCCCCGCGGCCGCACCGCTCGGCGGGCCGGGCCGCAGCCTTTCCATTGATAAACAAACAAACAAACAAAAAGATAATAAAAATCAGAAGCTAAAGAGACCAATTTTTAAAAAATCATTTTAAAAATTCTAAGCAAAGCAAACGGGATTAGCCGAGGGGTCTGGATCGCCGTACTAAAGAGTCCTTGTCTTTTTCCCATTCTGCCCTCCAAATGTGGAGATTATTGTTTTCTTTTTTTATTATTGCATTCCTGTCACTGCCAATTCCAAAGGTAGGTATTTTGTCCACCTCTGCACGTTCACTTCTGCAGATGAGCCTGTTGAAAAGCACCGTAGCTTGATTTAATGTTATTTTCTCTTTCTGACTTTCTTTCTCCTTCTTTCTCACTCTCCTTCTCTGTCTCTCATTTTGTCTCTTTTTGGTGGCTATATATAATTTTTTTTAATTTGTATGGTTTCCCCCAGTTAGCTGCAAAGCCATGCTCTTCTCTTACGTTCTTTTTTTTTAAATTTTTTTTTCTTTTTTTGCCCTGTCCACGTAATATTTTTTTCTTTCTTCCCCCCTTTTCTCTTCCCCGTCTCCTCGTGCTGTCGGTAGAATGCATTTCTGTGTCTTTCAGCCCTCCGAATTTGTGTTCGTTTCCATTCAGGGGCCGAGCACGGCTGTTCCCTTTCAGTCCCCCCGTTAGTGGCCGGGTAATGAAGGCGAACATAATCAAGGAGAAACAGGGGCAGTGGTCACGGGTAGAAGTGGGCACAGGAGGTTTCGGGGTGGATGGATGGGGCAAGAAATGAGAAATCTGGGGAGATGTGTGGGTTTAGCCCCTCTTCAGGGGGAAAAAAAACCCAGCTCAGGGATAATACTGAGGGAGGCTGCAGTAAGGGAAGGTTTAAATCTTCCTGTGTGGAGAGAGGCAGGTCCAGGACATCGCAGTGTGTGAGGGGCAGGGGACAGCACCCTGCACTGGCTCTCCCACCCCTACAAGTGCCCAGTGTGTGTTTTCCCTCTTAGGCCGAGTGTTTGGCGATTTGGGTTTATTTGGGATGTTTTTACCTTTGTTGCCTTCCTGCACGCCGGGGCAGGAGACTCCAGGGTTTGGGTGGGAACCCTGCATCCCACAGCCCGAGCCCACAGCGTGGCCAACCAGTGCCAAAATGCCACCCTGGCAAAGAGGAACCTCCTCTCTTTCTCTCTTCATCGTCCTCTTCTTCTTCATCATCTTCTCTGCTTTGATGTTCCTCTCCAGGGTTGTGGGGCTGGGCATGGGCTCCCCTGATCCCCCATTCCGGGGCTGCTGCATCCCTCTGGAGCAGATCCACATCCCCCAGTGCTTGCAGGGCAGCTGGGCAGAGCTGATCATCACTGCCAGCCTCCCCCTCGGTGCAGCCATTGCAACAGCAGTTGCTTTTTAATGAAAACCCCAAATCCCCCCATTTTGGCTGCAGCTTGCTGCTCTGTGGCTGGACAGATTGGCTTTTCCATGGGGACAAGGGGGTGGGGCAGTCTGGGATCCCCTTGGCAGCATCTTCATGGTGGTCTCCAAAATCCCAGCCCTTCACCCTGCCCCATTGTTTTTTTGGAGGAGAAAAGTGGCATTGAGAACACGGTGGGATGGGTGGAGAGAACCTCAGCCTCAAGGATTCACTGACCATTCCTTGCTGTATTTGGGGCAAGGGGATGGTGAGGAACAAGGGTCACCAGCCCTGGGCGTGGTGGCCCAATCCTGGCACCACCCCGATATCCCTGAACCCCCTTGGATCCCCTCAGCTGGACTCAGCCATGCCCTGTGCAGGATTCACCCTTCCAGGGATTCTCAGGGACCTGGCACTGGGCTGTGGCCGGGGGGAAAGAGATCCCAAAGCCCCCTGAGCTGAGGTTTTCATGGCTTGGTCAGGACTGGTGTTGCAGGAGCCGTTTCCACACATCTTTTTGCTCTCGTGGTGTTTGCAAAGATGGGGGGAACACCCAGGCAGAGTTTGTGGCTCAGAGGAGCTCAGATATTTGGGAACCTCAGGGCTGGGCAAAATCCCTCGAGGTCTCAGTGAGAGCCTGGCTCAGGGCTTGGCCACGGTGGTGGCCCAAGGTTTCCCCTCCCCGTAGGAGAAGTGAGTTGGTTTGTTTTATTTCTCCTCTCTCTGGCTCTGTCTCTGTCTCTCCTCCTTCTCTCGCTCTTTCTTTCTCTCTTGCATTTTTGTGAATCTAATGATGCACTTATATTGCCCCGCTTTT
>VZDJ01000038.1:963795-973932 GCA_008694505.1 Cyanoderma ruficeps | reverse complement strand
TAAAAAAAAAAAAAAAGCATATAATGGAAAAAAAAAATTTAAAAAAAGGAAGCAGAAAGCAAAGTCTGTGTTGAGTGCTGATGAGGACTTAGCAGTTCCCTGCAGAGTCACAGCTAACAGCTCAATGCGTGTCCCAGGAAGAGCTCAGAGACATTCCTTTATCTCAGTAACGAGGACATTTGTGAAGTTTTGCTTTGTTTTTTATTTATTTATTTTTATTATTTTTTTTAAAGTTTGATTTGGATGGTTTTCTACTTTCTTTTTTGTTGGTTTCTTTTACGCCTTCTCGCCCCCCCCGGCCCCCTCCCCTGCCTTGCCCTCCATTGTCGCTCTGTGCCGTTTTTTCCTCGTTTCTGGATTTGTTTTAAGCCGAAAGCTGTACTATTGATAAAAACTACACGTATCAGAACATATATCTCTATATATGTGCATGCCTCTGTGTGAGCAGACCCCATCACCTCCAGTCCTCTTTGGTTCGACCCTTTCCCCTCGGCTCAGTCTGATTTACTCTGCCCCACTGCCCCACCTTCCCTCCTCTCATCTTTTCTTTTTCNTTTCCCCCATTTTCCTCCCTTCGTTTGGGTTTTATCCCACTTTTCCCTTCCCCTTTCTTGGTCGGGGTGGGCGGGCACCAGGGTTTGCTTTATCCCCTCTCCAGGTGTTTTTGGGGGAGGGGGTTGTTTCTTTCCCTTCGACCTCTCCCTCCCCGACGACTTGGGGGCTTCCTTGGATTTATTTAGTTTCCTCCCATCCCACCCCTTCCTTTGGGTTTTTCTTACGATTTCAGTTGAGTTATATTTTTTTGGCGTTTTGCATGCGGAGGTTTGCATGACCCACGTTGTTGAGGGCGAGAGGAAGGTGCAGAGTAGCGTCTGTGTAGCCTGCCTTATGCGATGTGCATTGACGTTGTGATCTGCGCCCCCGGCCCGGCGCCCCCCGTTAAAATCCCCTTTCTCCTTCTTTCTTCCTCCCCTTCCTCCTCTCCCTCCTTCTCTCTCTCTCTCTCTCTCTCTCTCCCCCCCCTTGCCAGAGGCCGGCCTCGGCGTCCCCCTCTCCGCGGGCTCACGGCAGGACGGAGCCGCCGTC
This sequence comes from Cyanoderma ruficeps, assembly GCA_008694505.1. NCBI lineage: Eukaryota > Metazoa > Chordata > Aves > Passeriformes > Timaliidae > Cyanoderma > Cyanoderma ruficeps. The sequence goes on along the minus strand of VZDJ01000038.1, from coordinate 972,846 downwards.
CCCCCGCACCCGGGGGGGCCGACACGGTGCCCGCAGCCCCCGGTCGCCCACGCCGGAGCGAGCCAAGCACGGCCACCGGCATCGCTCCCGCAGCGCCTCGCCGCCGTCCCGACACCGCGGCCAGAGCAAGGGGCGGCCCCCGGCGCCCCGGGAGCCGCCGCCGCCGCCGCTCAGCCCCGCCGGCTACAGCAGCGACTCGGAGGGCTCGGCCGGCTCCCACCCCTACCACCCGCCGGCCGGCCCCGACAGGAACCACGGCGCGCACGGCAAGAAGTAAGGGAGCCCCCGGGATGGGATCCCGTCATCCCGGCCGGGATACGGGAGCTGGGCTGGGGTGTTTGGGCTGCGGCTCCCTGCGGGCACCTTAAATCCATCCAGGCAAAGCCCTGGGGGCTGAACTGGGGAGCGGGGCTGGGTTGCCCAAGGGATGGGGGTGGGAATAAGGATGGGAAAAGGATAGGAATGGGGATGGGGAAAGGACAGGAATGGGGATGGGGAAAGGACAGGAATGGGGATGGCAATGAGGACGAGTTGGCGATGAGAATGGGGATGAGGACAGACCCTGGGATGGTGATAGGGAAGGGATGGGCTTGGGAATAGGAAAGAGCCACAGTGGGTCAATGCTAGCACGCTATGGGAAGGGTCATCCCTGCAAGGGATTATCCCACTTCGAAGGGCAGTGCCTGGAGGGCAGCACGGGATTACAGCATCCCACAGGATGCAGGATCCCAAGTAAAGCTAAAGCCCTGTGCTTTACAGTCAGGGATGTAGCCCAGTCAAAAACCGGTGTCATGGAGGTGTTCCTTATGGGAACCTGGGGTCCCTGCCAGCCGGGACGAGGTGCGAGGCGGTGCTGGGATCTGCCTTCACAGGGTGAAGGAGCGGCACCACCGCGGCCGGCCGAACAGCAGCTCGGAGTCGTCAGCCAAGCACTCCCGGCACGCCTCGGAGCGGAGGAAGAGCCCGTCCCGCAGCCCGGGCCAGCGCAGCAGCTCCTGGAGCTCCAGCGGCTCCCTCTCCAAGTCCCGCTCCCGCTCCCGGGAGAAGAGAGCAGGACGCAGCCGCTCCCGCTCGCCCTCGCCGAAAAAGCCAGCCAGCAGGTCAGGCCCGGGGGGACAGGGGCACGGGGACAAGCAGTGGGCTCAGAGGGCATCGCGGGCCCGGCTGCCCTGGGGCTCGGGGAGGGGTCACAAGTCATTGTTGGTCATAGCCAGCCCCAGGTGGGAGTGTCATCCGTGCAGGGAACTGCTGTCACAGGGTGTCCCTGCGTCCCACACGGGACCCCAGCCCATCCCCTGACTGTCCTCCTCCTCCTCCCCGGGGTGTAGAGAGAAGGACAACGAGCCCCGAACACGTCATGGTGATCCCGATCCCGCCCGCCCTCGGCGCCGCTCCAGGAGCTACTCCCCCATCAGGAAGAGGAGACGTGACTCCCCCAGCTTCATGGAGCCCAGGAGGATCACCAGGTGTGTCCTGGCATGGGGCAAAGGCTCTGCCACAGCCCAGGGCTGAGCTCTGCTGCCAGCTGACCCCAAAGGGTGCACGGGTGGGTGGACAGATGGGTGGACATACAAATGGATGGATGNGGATGGATGGATGGATGGATGGATGGATGGATGGGTCGATGGATGGATGGATGGACACATGGACAACAGCAGCTCTGTGGATGCACAGATAGCCCTGAGGATGACTGGGTGAATCAGCTGGCCCAGACAGATGGGTAACCAGACCGCCTCCAATACTGTGACCTTCTGATCTCTTCCTATTTCGAGGCAGGAAAACAGGAATTAATTTTAATCCGCCTGTGCATATTCCAGCAATACACATGTCCGCAATCACATCTCTCCTGCCCTCCAAAAGCTGGTTTCTCCTCCTTGGGATCCTATTGCCTCAGGATCCTGAGCTGTAAGACAGGCAATATTCTGTGCCAGACGAAACACTGTGTGCATATGTAGCACCTCGTTAAGATGCAGCGCTGGCGGCGGGGCCGTGCCGAGCCCAGATTACCTCCTTCCTGACCTATTTGTCTTTCCCACTATCAGCTGGGAGATCGGGGGGGCTGGATTTTCAGAAATCAGCTCTGCCTCCCTGTGAGAGGGATTTTGTTTTGCCTGAGCAGGACTGGAGTTGTCAGGAGGGAGGACAGGAGAAAGGACAGGAGGAACACTGCAGAGCCCACGGGTTAGAGCTCCCCACAATTCTCCCTGATGGATGCCCTGGAAAGAGAACGGGCTGGGAAAACTGCTCGAGCCCAGCCCAGTTCCACTGTCTGGTTTTCCATCTCTCCTGCTCCATCCTGGTTTTACCAGGTTGTCCCCAGGGAGGTGACAGGGCTCGGCTGGAGAACTGCTCACCCCATCCCCACCACCATCCTTGGGGTGGATGAGGATGGCAAACCCCGCTCCGCTTGGGGTTCAGGAGGAGCAGAACCATTTCTGTAGGTGTAGAGGATGCTGTGGGGAGGGGGCATCCAGGGAAACACCCCCAGCCCCCCTTGCCTGTCCCATAGCCCAGCCAGAAGCCTCAGGGCTTTCCTTTGCCCTCCTGCCCTGTCCCCAGTTCCCATCACGCCCCTCCACCATGTGGTCCTACCTCAGTGATGCCAACTTCTCCTTTTCCATTTCATCCCAAGGTCCCTCCCGGAGAGCATCGCCGCCAGCCTGGCTCCCAGGGTAACCTTCCCCCTTCCTCCTCCTCTTCCTCCTCCTCTTCCTCCTGGACCCCTCTGTGTCTCCTCACCCCTTAGGATGCCCTCAGCACCCAGCCACTCTCTGGTCCCACTAACACCAGGCCGGGAGAAGGGCCAAGGGGCCGACTCCTGATGTCGGTGCCCCCTGTGTCCCCCCACTCCACTGTCCCCGTGTCCCTCCTCATCCTCAGGCGCCAGCGGGCCACAGCTCGCCTCCCGCTAATCCCAAACGTCTCTTTTTCAGCAGCTTTCAATCTTTGGTGTCTGGGAAACACAAAAGCCACATTAACCTGCTCACTTTCTGCCCTCGACGCTGCCTAATCCAGGACTAACACCCCGGGGGAGGGCGCTGGGGAGGAGGAGAGGGCTGGATGGAAGGGGAGGTGATGCCGGGTGGCCGCATCCCGACACCCCGCCGCCGGTCCGAGCCCGGCCGCCGGGACGCTTGGCTGCCCTGGGTGGATGCTTGGCCGTGCCGGGGGTCCAGCGCCGGATCCCCTTCCCCCGCCGGGGGGGCCTGACTCGGCTTCCCTTTTCCACCTGCAGCGCCCGCAAGCGTCCCATCCCCTACTACCGGCCCAGCCCCTCGTCCTCCAGCTCGCTGAGCACCTACTCGTACAGCCGGAGCCGCAGCCGCAGCTACGACAGCTACAGCTCCAGCCGCAGCCGCAGCCGGACTCGCAGCCCCCCCAGCCGCTCCCGCAGCCCCAGCCGCAGCCCCAGCTACAACAGCCGCAGCAGCTCGGAGAGCGCCGGCTTCTGAGCCCCCCCCGGACCCCGGCCGCAGCCCCCCGACAGCCCAGCTCTGCCCCCTCCATGCCACCTGCGCCCCCAGAAGGGACGGGACCGCCGGGGAGGTGGAAAGGAGCCGGGGGATGATGCTAAGGATGGACCTGGCAGCGGGGGAAAAGCACGGACGGGAATTCAAATGGGTCCTTGCAACGCCCTGGGAGGGGGTGGCTCCCCCTGCTCCGGGGTGTTTTGGGGTCGGGATGGGGAAGGGGAGGATATCTTCTTACTTCTGCGAGTGCCGGGGCGGGGCGGGGTGGGGTGGGCGAGCACAGAGCGAGGGAACAAATGCTCTGCAGAGACCTTGGGGCCAGCGGGTGGGGGTGGCTGGGGACACCTCCGGGGCCCCTCTGTGCTTTTTTGGTTTGGTTTGACTGTTTTTTAGCACAAGAGCATCCCGGGGAGGTGGGCGGGGAGGGGGGGGAGGCAGGCTCAGCTGGAGGGTGTGATGCCAGCCAGAGGTGAGCAAGACCCTGTTTCCCCCGGCGAAGTTGTCCCCAGGCTGTCATGGGGGACAGGGGTCAAAACATTTTGGGGTCCCCCCAGACCTGAGCACACGCCGAGCCGTGGATGAACAAAGGTGGCAGCACCTGCAAGTCTCTTCCCAAGCGAGGAGATCCAGGGAAAAACGCTGCTCGTCCCAGCTCAGGAGCTGGCCCTGGCACTCACCCATCCACCCCACCCAGTTTGGGGGGCACCGAGCTGTCACCCCCGGGAGGAGGGAGCTGCAGGGCCCCGGGCTGGGCAGGAGGTTTTCCACTCCTGGGGGTGCATCCAGCCATCCTCTGGCGTCGGCATGGCCTGTCCCACCTCTGGGCCCGCAGCCCCCAGCCCCCTCCTGCTCTGGGGAAAAGCAGCTGCTTTTTTAACTGAATTATGGGAAGAGAGAGGCAGGAGGGTCTCAGGCTTGGCCCGCAGCCCGGCTTTTGCAGGTTTTGCTGATTTCCAAAAACAAAAAAGCCCCCCAGGCGCTGAGGACAGTGGTGGCCCCCCCGGGGCGGTTGGTGTTTAATCCCGGTGGCCCCGCGTTTTCCGGACGGCTGGAGCAGGACAATGGGGATGAGCCTCCCCGGGTGGGAGAGCAGCTGCCCGGATTAACCCGCTGCCCCCGGATGTAAAGCCAGGCTTTGGCCATCCCGCTTGGCGCTGGTTTCCAGCCAGCCGGGATCGGGAGGATCCTTTGGAGCCCGGCTCAGCCTCGTTAGCCGTGGCCTGATGAACCAGAGGACTCGGGAGGGCAGAGGTGGGAGCAAAAGGGCACTTCAGGGTCAGCCTCCCAAACCTGGCATGTCCAGGCTAAGCCAGAGGCTGAGGATTCACCAGCCCTGGGAGAAAAATCCCAGGAGCTGGGCAGTGATGGGTGCCAGCCCCTGGGTGTCCCTGCCACCTGAACAAGCAGAGATGTTAGAAATGGGGTGACCAGGTAAGGAGGGGACACACTTGTGGCACCCCTTGCTGGAGCTTGTCCCCACGTGCCAGCTCCGGGCAGGGTGGCAGCTCTGGATGCGACTGTGGCAGGAGGAGGAGACAAAGGGTCCTGCTCTCCTGGAGCCTGGGGAGATGGAGGACGTGACTTCCCCCAGCATCCCTACAAACCCTGAGCCACGCGCTCCAAAAACCATCCCAGCAATTCCAGCTGCTGCCCCACAGCCCCCGTGCCCCCCCCACCGCCCCACGGGAAGCTCAGACTGGCCGCTGGCCCCCCCAATCCTGCTGGGATGGGGGGGAATCCCCTGAGAACATCCCAACCCAAGCCAGCAGCGGGGGATCTCCCCAGCGGCCGCAGCCCCAGCCCTGCAGCCCCCGTGGGGCCGCGGCTCCCAGAAACCCGAGACCCGACTGCAGCGGCGCCGCGGACCAGCCAGCACATCAGGGAAAAATTCCAGTCTTCCTCTTTTACAGTCTCTGTCTCCTGCCGCGGAGGGAGCCAACTGGAACAAATACTCTGTAGAAATACTTCAGTATTTTCCTGTCGCGCGTGCGCTCTCTCTCTGGGTTGTGAGTACAGCTGTAGATGCCGTGAGCTGGTGCAATTATAATAAATATACAGTATATATTGTAAATGACTCTGCTGGGCACTGAGAGGTTTCTTCGTGCCGGGAGCACGGCAGGGTTACCCTGCTCCCTCCGTCCGGCTCCCTGCGGATCCACCCTGCTCTTCCCTCTGGCTCCATGTGGAGCAGCACCGGGAGTTTTGTGTGTGATCCCACCGAGGATCCTGCTGCGTGTGTGGGGAACCCTCCGTGGCTCTTTGCCGTCCTCCTGGCTCCCTGCACCCTTCCCTGCGTCACTCCCGTCTGCCTGCCAGCTCCCATCCGCCCTGCCTGCATCCCTCCCTGCATCCTTATCTGCATCTCTGCCTGCATCCCTGCATCCCTCCGCTCTCTCCCACATCCCGGCATCCCTCCCTGCACCCCTCGCATTTGCCTGCAACTCTCCCATCCATTCCATACCTCCCGCATCCCTCTCCTTATCCCTCCCATCCTTCCCTGCTCCTCCCTGCGTTCCTGCCTGTATCCCTCCCGTCCTTCCCATTTCCCTGCATCCCTTCCTGCATTCCCACCTGCAACCCTTCCATTCCTCCTCTGATCCCTCCCCTCCCTCCCAGCATCCCTCCCTGCATCCCCTCCATTTCCCTGCATCCCTCCTTGCATCCCCGCCTGCATCTCCCTCCCTCCCGTTTCCCCGCATCCCTCCCACTCTCTCCCCTCTGCAGTGCCCCTTCTTCCCTCGGTTCCCCCTGCCCCAGTCTGCCGCAGCCCCCAGCCCCACACGGCTCAGCTCCCCGCAGCCCCTTCCCCCTCACTGCCATTCCAGGGTCAGCACTGGGCTCTGCCCCAGGCAAGGGACACCCCCAAATTTCCTGCTGCTGCATCCCCCCCACACTGCTGGCGGTCAGTAATTCACACACTGAGTGTGTCAGGGCTCAGCTGCCACCCACCCCCCGTCTTCTCCAAGGCAAATCTGGGGGCAGAGGGGAACTGGGCAGAGGTGACGGGGTCCCAGAGCTGCTTGGCTCGCTGGGCTGGAAAACAGCCCTTCCCCGGGATGGGGGCTTGGGGGCTGGCCCCAGATGGGAATCCCTTCCTGGGTGCCAGGTGTGCAGGAACACTTGCTGGATGAGAGGATGTTGCCCCTTCCAGCCACCCAGTCCCCACTGGCCCCCATCAGGTCCTGTAAGCCCCAAAAAAACCCTACAGGTCCTATTGGCCCCCAAGACCCCCACCAACCCCCAGGGCCTCAGGGACCCCCACTCATGGGGACTGGAGCAGCCCAAATTGGTGCTGATGTTTCCTACCCACAGTGCTGAGCACTGGAGTCACTGGGGTGCCAGAGGGCTGGGGGGGCTCTGGAACCTTCTGGCTGCTGAGTGACCAGGAGCTGGGGGGCTCTGGAACCTTCTGGCTGGGGAGTGACCAGGAGCTGGGGGGCTCTGGAATCTTCCAGCTGGTGGGTGACCAGGAGCTGGGGGGGCTCTGGAACCTTCTGGCTGGTGGGTGACCAGGAGCTGGGGGGCTCTGGAACCTTCTGGCCGGTGCTGACGCAGTGCAGGGCCACTGCCGCCCTCCTGCACTGACTCGCCCCCGCCATTCCCGAGGCGCTGGCCCGGCCCCAGCCCCTTCTCACGCTGCCACGGGGCCGCATCCTGGGGATTGTTTTCCGGGCAAAGCAGGCGGGAGAGGCCGGGAGCCACTCCAAGGGCCATCCATCACTCCCAACCAGGCCAAGCCTCTCCCGATGAAAGGAGGATGGACATTTCCTTGGCAGGGGAGGCCCTGGAGGCTGCCAGCCCCCTCCCCGCACACCCACCCACCCACCCACTGCGGCTGCGTCTGGCCGCCCCAACCCCCGGGCAAGTTTCTCGTCCCTTCCCCGGGGCTGCCGCGATTTCCATTAATAGCCAGCTGAGCGGCCCGGCTAAAAATAACCCCGGGCCCTCTTCATAAGGCCCCGGCGGCCGCTCCCCCCGGCAGCCCCACACGCCATGGCCGAGCGCCGCGTCCCCTTCACCTTCCTGCGCAGCCCCAGCTGGGATCCCTTCCGCGACTGGTACCATGGCAGCCGCCTCTTCGACCAGTCCTTTGGGATGCCCCACATCCCCGAGGATTGGTACAAGTGGCCCAGCGGCAGCGCCTGGCCGGGATATTTCCGCCTGCTGCCCCGGGAGAGCGCCCTGATGCCGGCGCCGGGCTCGCCCTTCGGGCAGGCGCTGACCCGGCAGCTCAGCAGCGGCATCTCCGAGATCCGCCAGACCGCCGACAGCTGGAAGGTCACCTTGGATGTCAACCACTTCGCACCTGAGGAGCTGGTGGTCAAGACCAAGGACAATATCGTGGAGATAACCGGTGGGTGCTGGGTTGGGGCTCTGCGGGGTCTCCCGGGATGGGGCAGCTGCCCCCTCCCCCCTCCTCTGGGGCTTGCTGAGGGAAAAGGGCGGAATAAGGGATGGGAAGTGAGGGAAGGAAAAGCAGAAGGAGATGGAGGAGAGGAGAGAAGAGGGAAAAGGGAAAGAGAAGATCGAGGCACAGAGGAAGGCCCAGCACTGGAGCTCAGTCTCAGGGGGCACTCAGGTGCACAGACCCCCCAGCCCCACACATTGACCCCTCGCTGCTGTTCTGGACGGACACAGGGAGGGACCCCCTGGCTGCAGCCCAGAGGGACCCGGGGATGACAAGGGGTGTGACAAGCCCCACAGCCCCTTTGCTCCCCCACAGCGCCCTGGATGCCGTGACAAAGCCCAGATCTGTGGCACGAGGCCAGGATGTGCTTCCTGCTGCCTGAGGGGGGGCCTGCAAGGAATGGGGGCAATTCCCCAGCCAGACGAATTCGGGGTGCAGCCCCAGGGAGAGGGGGGTGCTCAGTCTCCAGCCCTGCCAAGCTGTGGGGCCAGATGGCCACTTCTGGGCCCCTTTGGCCACCCCCAGCTCCTGGCACTGCAGTTCCCTCAGCTTAAATTTGGGGGATGCACCCGGAGTGGCCCTGCAGACCCTGGTTCCCCCAAGTTGCTCGAGGCTGATATTATGGCAAAAACCCCAGGATGGGCAGAATCAGCCCCTCACAAGTGTTGGGGTGGGGCAGGAAGGTTCCCACCCAGCCAGTCCCTTCCAACCATCACGTGGTTTTGTTTTTTTCCAGGCAAACACGAGGAGAAGCAGGATGAACACGGCTTCATCTCCAGGTGCTTCACCCGAAAATACACGTAAGTACCAGGGAGGAGGGGAGACACCTGATGTAACCCACCCTGGTGTCTTTGGGGACATTTTCCCACCCACCCACGCCCTCTAAATCCTGCTGGCCAAACCGGGAATGCTGCTCAGCCCAACTGGCAGCGGGAGAGGCAGCAGTTTGGGGCCGAGCATTGCATTCCCTGGGTTGGTGCTGCAGCCTTTACCTCCCCTCCCAGCCTTCCCCCTGGCGTCGAAGCCACGGCCGTGCGGTCCTCGCTGTCTCCCGATGGAATGCTGACTGTGGAGGCGCCCCTGCCCAAACCCGCCATCCAGTCTGCCGAAATCACCATCCCCGTCACCGTGGAGAGCCAAGCCAAGGAGCCGGCCAAGAAATAGGCGGCACCG
>VZDJ01000038.1:901429-963673 GCA_008694505.1 Cyanoderma ruficeps | reverse complement strand
GCCGGAATAAAAGAAACCTGTCCTTGTGCCGGAATAAAAGAAACCTGTCCTTGTGCCGTGTCCACCCCCGGCACCACGGCTGTGCCATTCCTGCTGGGAGCTGCAGCGGGACCAGAGCACCAGGATGGGGCTGCCTGGGGCCAGAGGGGCCAGCAGGAGGGTCCCTGAGCCCTGCCCAGCACTTGGGGTCTGTAACCCAGGGCTCCACATCCCAGGGCTCCACATCCCACGTGTTCTCATCCCAAGTCTTCACAACCTGGGCTCAGCATGCTGGGGTCGATGTCCCAGACTTCACACCCTGAGTCTCCCTGTCCTGGATATCCCACACCTGGGTCTCCTACATCTCAGCTCTCCATATCCGCCTCCAGCATTCTGGGGGCTTTCCATCCCACATCTCCAACCTCTCTGGTGTTCACATGCCAGGTCTCCAATATCCCTGGCTCAGCATCCCAGTTTTCCACAATCTGGGTCTCCCACATTCCAGGTGTCTCCAATCCCAGATCTCAGCACAGTGGGTCTCCTCATCCCTGCTCTCCCACACTCAGAGTCTCCACATGCTCTATTAGAATATTTGGAGTTTCCACACCCCAGTGTCACCATCCCGGGATGCTGCATCCCTGAAAAACAAGTACACAAACACTCCTTTGGGTCAGAGGGCAAATAGGGGCTTCATGGGCGAGAACCCACCCCAGCACTGCAGCCCCTTGAGCCCCAGCCCTGCCCCCCAGTGCTCCCCCTTCCTTCCACCCCATTGTCTGAGGGGCTGGGTTTGGGGGTTCAGCTCAGGGGCTGCAGCCTCCCGAGGGGCTGAGGAGGGGTTGGGTTGTGGTCCCGGTACCATTTGGCCCCGGCTGGCCCCGTGTCCCCTGTGCCCTCCATGGCCCCGGGTCTCAGGGCAGGACTGGCCCTACATGGCCGAGGTCAGGCCCACGGCTTCCATGTCCCCCGATGTTCCCTGCTCCGTCAAATCCCACTAATCCCCCCTGAGTCATCCCGCTGCCAGACGGTGACCTGGGAGGAATCCTGCAGCTGCCAGGCCCCTCTCGGAGCTCGGGGGGCTCCACGTGCCCCCTGAGCTCCTGCCTCCCACCCCCTCTGCCCAGCAGTCTCGGTGTGATGAGTTTGGCAGGTCACAGGCAGACGCTGGAGATCAATTCCTGATCCCGGCGATCGATTCCTGCTGCCGGGAGGGTCACGCCTGTGCCTGGGGGGCTCCCGTGTGTGTGGGGGTGTGTGTGTGTGTGTGTGTGTGAGGCTTTTCCAGCCTAAGCGCGACTCCAGGGGAAGAAGCCCCCGAGGAGCATCCCCGGCCCCCTCCCCTCTCCTGTGGCCACCCCACGGTGACTTTCACTTCCCCAAAAGCCCCGGAGCCGGGGGTGGAGGCTGCGGGTGTGGGATGGGGGCCGGGGTGTCCCTCTCTGTGCGGGGGTGCTCGGTGAGCCCCCAGCCCCTCCTCGCCACGGCCCGGGGGCTGTTCCCAGCCCCTTCCCGGGGGTGTCGGTCCCGCAGCCCTCGATCCCGGCAGGGCGCGTGAGTCAAGGCGCATTTTCTGTTTATAGTTTCCCGGGGAGGGGAGTATTTTTACAGCGTGAGTCACCGCGCGTGTGGCTGCGAGCGGAAAACCATCGGGAAGGGAGGGAGGTGGGGAAGGACGGAGGTGGGGAAGGACCCACCCAGCCACTCCTGAATCCACGGCCGCCTCCCCACGGCCCCCACCGCCCCGCAGGGCACCCGCCTCTGCCCCGGGGAGGAGCCTGGTGAAGCCACGACCCGCAGGGACGCGGATCCTCAGCGGCAGCGAAGGGAGGTGACCCCAGGAGCAGATCCCAGGCCGTTCCCGAACCCCCCCGTCCCAAGGAGCCCCCCAGAAAGTCGAGACAGGCGATAACAATTAAGCAGCGCTGACGTCAGATCTGTAAGTTTATTTGCTCAATGTACGACGGCTACATAATGACTCACATTCATGATATTCCATCACTGAGGAAAAACTGCTAAGAATGGTCCGTGTGTGAAATAATTCCTTACAGAAACACGGAGTTGGAAAAATAATCACTGATTAGACCTTAAAAATAGTTCACTGCATAACATGACAAAAAGCACAAACAAAGGCTCATTCAAAGAACACAGTCATTGTTCTCCTACACTGTAATAGTTATAATTTCACCATGACGAACACCAGACATTAAGATTAAGCTAACACTGGTGTTTTCTTTTGCTTTTTTTTTTTCCTTTTTAAAAACAAAATCATATATAATTGCATGTCACTATAGCAACATCCATAACAGATCAGTTTGTTACGATCACNCCCAAAAAAAAAAAAAAAAAAAGGAAAGAAAAATAAATTAAAAAACTTTAAAAAAATTTTGAAGACTATTTTGTCATAGGAATACATAACATCTACAGTATAAGTTAATAAATTTCAAGCTACTGTATAGAAATACGACACTAGCATGCACAATATTGTATCAATAGAGTAATGGAGCAGTAATCATTTCACTGGAGAGACAGTATCATAGGCAAGTGCATCTCTTAAAAAATGAAAGAAACCATTCAAGCTGCTTAAAAATCAAGTCCCTGACCCCCACTCCGTTTTTAGCCCTCTTGTGCCATCTCTCCTGCGTAAGTTTCCTAAAGCAGCCAGAGCAAAAAGCCAAAAAGAGTAGTAATTATTTGGAGGAAAAAAAAAAAAAAAGAAAAAGAGAAGATAAGTTTTGTAATTCCAGTAAATCACTTCCAAATTATACAGCTGGGACAACACTACTCACGGGACACGGGGGTCAATGAGAGGAGCCTAAAGCATCTCCCGGTCCCGGCACGCAGCGGCACCGCGCACCCCTCGCCGCGGGATGCTGAGCCCCAAATTCCCTGGGGGAGACTCGGGGCACGGGGCAGGAGCCCCGGGCCAAAGAAAGCCCAGCCGGGGCGGGGCCGGGGCTGAGGCGCCCCCGGGCAGCGGGGCAGTGGCTGGGGCAGGCAGGAGGGGCTGGAGCCGGGTCCGTCCCCCGGTGCCGTGTGTGCCTCACCACGCCCCGTGTAGGGCCGGCTCTCGCAAGGGACGGGGAAAGCCTGGTTCCAAAATCAGCGTCAGAATGACAATAAGGAATCAAAGCACGAGCGCGGTTTCTCCTCACTGCGCAGCGCTGGGGGGGAAGCGCCGCAGGGCGCAGCACTCCGCGAGCCAGAGAACAGCAGTGAACCTCCAACGACCACGGGAAAAAACCAAAATTAAAGCTAAATTTACTCAAAATGGGGTAAGTATTACCTGCTAAGCAACTCAGATGCCCCGACTCCCACCCCCGGCCAGATCAGACAGGCTCGGAAAAGATTTTGCTAAGAAGAGAACTAAGTTCCTGGGCTCCCGATGGTGGATAGAAATGTCTATGATTGTAGCTCTTCCCTTGAGGAATTTCTCTACCAAATTAGTGTCTAAGCTCCTGAAGTTCACTCATTACACCACAAGCTTCCCCAGGAGAAAGGAAAATACACCCGGCTTCCCTGGTGACAAACAAGGGAGCCCTGGGTGCCGGAGATCTGCTGACAAACCTCATGGTACAGTGGGAGAAAGTCAGGCAGAGTGAAATGGCAGTGCAATCCCTGAGGAAGCAGCTGTGGCACCTTAAATCAGGATGGTCTTTTGAAATACCAAACACAGTACATGACATACAGACCTGAATGCTCTTTTTTTTAAAATTTTTTTTTATTGTTTTTTATTTAAGTGGCATTTTTTAAGTTTAAACACTTCCCCCTTTGTCTAATTAAGTTCTTAAACCTTTTGCTGTGGACTTAAAATAGTTGAAACAGCCGCTAGCCAAGCACCTGTTAAGCTGTTGACCAAAAAACTAGAGCAGCTTTGATGTTCCTCGGGCGGGCAGTCTTCTTGCCTTGGGCGACACAGAATAGCTAAAGCCAGTCCACAGGCGAGGACTGCTCAGGAAGGCAAGCCAAAAGAACTAGCAAAAGAAAGAAAAACAGACAATCAAAGGCTTGATGTCATATGGCTGTAATGTAGAAATACTGTAAACTGCAATTTACTGTTAATACTGTAAGCTACCCTAATAAATATCTCAACCAAGAAAAAAATAAAAAAAAACAAACCAGGAAAAAAAAAAAAGATTGGATGGCCTAAATCCCAGGGCTTTGAGAGCCCCAAATTCTTTAGTTTTGTTGGTTTTATTTTTTAATTCCTTCTCAATTTGGGGATTTGCAGCTGTGCCCTGGCAGGCAGAGGGCTGCAGAGAGAGGCCCCGCGACGTGGTGCGGGCACACGGCACCTGGGCTGCGGAAACAAACGCTCGAAGCCTTACTGGAACCACAGAACTCCCTTTTTTTTTTTCTTTTTTTAAATGGTTTTTTTTTGCGTTGCTTTCCTTAAAAACGAGGGCCATTCCATCCACGCAAATTCGTCTTAAAACCCTTTTTTTTTTTTTTTATTTCTAGCAATAAAGTTAAATTAAAGACAGCTCCACTTGTATTAATAATCTACAGAACAGTCCATATGCCAGTGAGGCTGCTATTTCCATACCAGCACAGCCAGCCTGACTTCCACTAGTGGTGTTTTGGCAAAAATGTCAACGAGGCAATCAAAGACAGGTTGTGGGGGGCCTCCCTGGGAAGGTGTCCCCTCCCTTTCCCTCCCCCACCCCGGACCCCCCCCCACTCGTGGGAAAAAAATAAAGACTGCAGTAGTTAGCATCAGCGTGCGGCTGCCAGTCCATCGGGGGGGTCTAGTTGTTGCCTTCTCCGCCGTCGTCGTCTTGCTGATCGCTCGTCCAGAGCGTTAGGTTGTCGCGGAGGAGCTGCATGATGAGCGTTGAGTCCTTGTAGGAGTCCTCGTTGAGGGTGTCCAGCTCGGCAATGGCGTCGTCGAAGGCCGTCTTGGCCAGGTGGCAGGCCTGCTCCGGCGCGTTCTGGATCTCGTAGTAGAAAACCGAGTAGTTAAGCGCCAGCCCCAGCCGGATGGGGTGGGTGGGCTGCATGTGCTCCTTGCTGATCTCATGGGCTTCGCTATAGGCCTTCTCCGAAGACTCCACCACGGTCGCCCTCTTCTCCCCGGTGGCCACCTCGGCCAGGTAGCGGTAATAGTCCCCTTTCATCTTCAGGTAGAAGACTTTGCTCTCGTACTGCGTCTCGCTGCAGTTCTTGATCAGGTAGTTGTCCAGCAGGCTCAGCACATCCTGGCACACCGCTTCCAACTCCTTCTCGATCTTCTCGCGGTAGGCACGGACCATCTCGATCTTCTTCTCGTTGCCGTCGGCAGAGGTCTTCTGCTCGATGCTGCTGATGACTCGCCAGGACGAGCGCCGCGCCCCCACCACGTTCTTGTAGGCCACGGACAACAGGTTCCTCTCTTCGTTGGACAGGGGCTCGTTCAGCTCCGTCACCTGCGTGGAGAGAGGGGGAGAGAAAAGAGACGTTTGGGTTAAGCCCCAGCCGTTTGACATTCCCATCACACCTTTGGGTGCTCCTGGGCATCTCCAGGGAGAGGCAGGAGGAGGCAGTCGGCTTGCAAAGTCCTGCTCTGTCATCCAGCTCTGTCTCTGCTCCCGTCCCAGCAGGAGCCAACTGGGAAATCATGCTGTGGTCCAGACCCACAACAAAAGGAGCAGGGGTTGGGTTTCATTTGAGAGATCAGCTCCTCCAGAATGAGAAAAATCTTCTAAGAAAGAGAAGCCTTTGACCTGTAGGATGAGAGTTGGGCTTGGTGATGCAGCGGAGAGGGACGGTCAAAGCAAGAGGGAGGAGATGGTCCGGGGTTATGAGCTACCTGCATGGATTAACACCACCACAGCTACAGTGTGCTCATCTTGTCTGCTTCCCACAAGCATGGGGCACTTCAGAGACACCCAAAGAGTCTCTGAGATGGTACAGTTACAACTGCTTCAGGCACCTGCACAGATGAGGACTTAAAAGCTCACGTGGTGAGGGGGAAATCCCCCACACTGGATTTTCCTCACTGAGGTTAACAGTGACACCTGCCTCATGCACCACACAGGGATTACGGAGATGACAAGCACAGAGCTCCCTCAGTAACTTGGGAAACATCAATTGGTATCACAATAATCCCATTCCAGCTCCCACAACACCACTGCTGGGTGGAGCCACCCTGGCAGCACCTCTGGCCAAGACTGCACCAGTTTCCACCTCCAGGGGCAGGAGAAATCCTTGGAGCAGTCAGGACACCACGAGGCAGCTGCACATGGCCGCTCCCCTGGGGCAGTTACAGCTGCCAAGTGGCACTTCAAGCTTGGCATGGCCACTGTCCCCTTTTCCCCAGGACACACCCCCACCCCACATCCACACCCTGGGCACAGTCACCCGGGAATCAGGCCAGCAGAGCAGGAACCTGGGAGCCACCTCACGGTAGTAAAGGATTAGGTAATGGTTTGGATATGAAAGGCTTCTGCAAACACTGAGTCACTTTCACAAGGATCTGTAAGGACAAGGTTTGCTCGGGGCCCAGATAACCGTATTTATGGTGGGGATCAGGAGGCCAAAGGCCCAGCCCAGGACCTCACTTGGATGGCCTGGAATGACTCACAGTTGCTCACACCATATTGACCTGCACATTCCAGCACATCCACTCCTCCTGCAGCTCTTCAGCCGTGCTCTGGCTAATGTCTCCTCCCAAAAGCAGGCTACAGCTAAGCCTGTTTCCCTCACAGTAATCAGACTCTCTGATCAGAGCCCCTCTAGCCCTTTCCCTGAAGGCAGAGGCAGCGAGCAGACCCTCCAGTCCCACCCCACTGCTGTGTGGATGTGCTGCCCCACAGGATGCTCTGGAGCCTGGCAGAGGAACAGCAGACACCCCTTTTCCATACAGAATAGGGTCTTCCTGTGCAAACCAGCACAACTGCTTCTGCTCCAGGGTAAGAGCCAGCCAAGGGAGCAGGGAAATGGGTGTCACATTAATGAGGGCAGCATCTCCTGGGACTATCAGCAGCTGCCAGCGGCACAGGACAAAGAGCACAGAGCAGGATGCCAGGGCAGCTCCCAGTGCTCCCGCCCAAGGTAAGCAGGGCAGAGCTGCCCGGGCAGCTGCCAGTGCCAGGCCACCCCTCATACCACTCTCCCAGCCAGGACAACGGTGACTGTTTAACCACAGGGCCCTGGATCCCTGTGATATCCTGCTTCCTGCAGCAGGGCCAGGCAGGGCCCAACCACAACGTGCCCAAATACTGTGGTGAGACGCTTGCATGCTGCCTCCAGCCTGCCTGGGGCGCTGAGGCCTCTACTCTGCAGTTTTACACAACGTCTCCCTTCATTCTTCCCTCTCAGCGACACCTGAACAAACACACAGTAATGATTCTGGGAGTTGAAGATGTCTTTGGGAGCACAACCAAGGTGGCCCCCTGCCCCAGAGCTTATGGGTTGCCTGTCCTCAGAGACACCAAGGACTCCATCGGGATACCTGGGGGCTTGTCCCACCTGAGCTGCCCTGTTTTGAGTGAGGGATTTGAAACTAGAAACATCCAAAAATCCCAGCCTGAGTTATTATCTTCCAGCTGTAAATGGAGTGTCCAACACCAACAGCCATATAAGAGAGACACTGATTCCAAGGGGTTTCTGTCCTGACAGGGGTTGTGGAGATTGATCACCACATGAAATTTTGCTTTCAGCAAGGTGCTCCCTGAGAAGAGACACCAGTTTTGAAGTGAGGAACAAGCAGGTGCCCCACAGCAACGTCTGCAGATACTTATCACTGCAGGAAGAAGTAGATTTACCTCCTCTCACCAAAACAGTCTTGCTGGAGGACAGATTTATTAAAACTACAGGGAGTTTCGTGGGATTAGCTTTGCCATAAACATTTTAAATTCGAAGCTATTAAGGATTACGGAGGAAAGTTGCCTGTCAAAATCCTTTCAACAAACTGGCTGACAGATGGAAGGTACACCTGTGGAGACAGCAGATTCCCCCAGGGAGCTCACAGGGAACTTGTAAAAGCAGGAAGGGAGCCTTGTTAACCGTGTCACTGCTTTCTAGCAGGACCCAGACTCCCAGGAAGGAGCACTGCAGACACATAGCCAAGATGTGACATGGGTGGGGACAAGGACCACGGCCCTCAGCACCAGGAGAGGGAAGAGGAAGGAGTCCCACATATTTCAGTTCACAATTGAGCTGAGGGAGGAAGAACAGAAAACCATCTGGCTCTTGCATTCCCAGCATGAAGAAAATGCAAGATGCCCAGGACACAAGGTATTCAGACAGCAGGGTACAGTGAGCTGCTGTATCAGAGTCAGAAAAAGGTGGATAAGATGTATCCCAGGTCCAGCTGCCTCTGAGGACATCCCTGCCCTCGGTCTGCCCAGAGCTGCCTGCTGCCCCTCAGCCACAGCCAAGAGCCCACTTGCCTGTGCTGGCATTCCCTGCCACAGCCCCCTTCGAACTCCAGACTGAGCTGTCACTGTCAACTTTGCTCTTCCCACAGCACTGCACCAGTGCCCATCTCCAGCAGAAACCACTCCAACACCTCTGCACCAGCCTGTCACATGCATGTGGGACTGTGCCTTCTCTGTAGCCTGTGCTGGCCAAACAAATGCTGATTTGATTTTATTTCTTACACTGCAGGATACTGAAACAAAGTGAGTTCAATCAAGTCACAGGCTAAGCAGCAGGTTCTGGTACACTGAGTTTGTAGCATTGCACTGAATGCCTCTGATTTAACATCAAATAAGGCAATATCCTGCATCAGGCCCGGATCACACCACAGCAGTCATATCATGGAAGGGCAGAACCTTCCCCCTTCTTGAAGGGGTCTCACCTCCCTGAAGAAGAGCAGTGCCCAGATCAGGTCCCCTGATGCCATTTCCAGCACTGTTACAGGGAGTGAGAGACTTCAAATAGCCAAAGGAAAAATCTTCATTTGGCATTAGGAGGGCTTGGCAGGAGCCCAAAGCCATCAGCCCCTGGCTGGAGTCTACCTGCTCTTGGGGAAGCTCAGTCAGTTTGGAGTTTTACTTTCCTGGCTGCCAGCAGAGAACAGCAGAATTTGCTCTGCAAATCTCAGTAACTGTCCAGCCTCATCTCATTCTTGTGCCCATGGAGACTGGGGAAAGGGGCAGGAGATGCATAAGCCTGAAATGGTGTCAAGTCCTGTTTATGTGGCATAAACAGCCAAGGACAAGGAGCTGACCCACATGGTGGAAACTTGATAGAGGAAAGTCTTTCAGCTATTCTGGAAAAAAAAAAAAGAGAACACACCTGCCAGGAGCAGACTGCACAAGGACACCTAGGCAGGGAGTGCAGGGGGCTTGGCATGGAGCAGTCCATGCTGCCAGGCTCTGGCTGGGAGGCACATCCCATCACCAAGCTGGAGGACACTGCCAGTTCCAGTCTCACCAGTTCTCTGGTGGCACAGTGTTTGCACCACCAGGATTCAAGAGCCCTTAAGCCATGAAACTCCGTGAGTTCCCGCTGGACAAAAATTACTGGAAGTTTAGGGTTGATACTACTTGGGAGACCAGAGGTTTGTACAAATCCAAGCCCTCTGATTTGCAACAAAGCACTGCAGAGGTGGCACCATCTCTGAGAAGGTTTTTCTGATTTCTCCACTACAGCAGGAGCTCTGACTCAGCACCCTGCCCAAAACCTGGCAGGCTCCCGGCGTGCCCGAGGATCACATTGCAGCCAGGCAAGGTTCAGCCTCATGAGGAGAAGCCAGGGAGCAAGCAAAACTTTACCTGCCCCTCATGTCAAGGTATGTAAACCCCAAAAGCCCAAGGGCTGGTTCTACAGCACCTTCTTTCTGGAAGTATCCTGATTAACGGGCTTTGGTGGGACCCACTGGGAAGGTTTGCTCCCAGAGAACAGCAAGTGAGGTTGGTTAGGGGCTTATTCCAGGACTCCCATCCTCCACTTCTCACCTGGCATGAGTAGGTCTGAGGATACATCAGGAAATGGCTGGTTTTGAGGTCCATTCAGTGACTGCAGCGAGGATCCATCACAGGACTTAGCTCTACCTGTTTATCCTTGCACACTTTTCACTTAGTTTGATAATTAAGTGCCCACCCATTTACAGCTCCTGCCTGGCTTTGATGTCTTATCTTAAAGCAGGCAGCACTGGCAAGCTGAGACTACCCAGAGATCCTTCCCTGGGGAATACCATCAACATCTGACAGTTTAACCCATGTCATAAACATCAACACTTGCTCTTCTTATTGCCTAAAAGAGAATCTGAGTCCTTCAAGACATCAGACAGCTACAAATGAGAGAAGCTTTCCTGGAGAGACAGAGACAGCCATGAGAACTTCAAACTGTTCACTGAGAAGAGCTTTTAAAGATCACCAGAGCTCCTCTCCCACCAGGATACACAACATCCATCTCCCCGTCAGCACTCATGCTTCCTGTTCTATCTAAGGCTCCTGCACCATGTAATTAAGTTTGTTATCTCCCCACACAAACCCTACCAAGTGCCTTGTTTTCCTTCACATGCAGCTCCTTAGTCTGAGCTCTGGCCTAAAGTCCCCTTCTCTGTTTTTTTTGAAAGGCAAATGTGCTTTTGAAACAATGTTCTGACCAAGTCCAACCACTGAAATTCCTTCTTGGTCTGTAGCCACTGGCAAGGGGAGCAACCAGCACACAACCCCTCCAGGCTGAGGCAGCTGAAAAAGGTCACAGTACCTGCAGACATGTCACCTTCCTCCCCATCTCCAGCTGCTGTCTCATCCTGGGACCCTACCACCCATTGTCCCTTGTGCAGGGACAAGAGGACACGGCCTCAGGCTGTGACAGGGGAGGTTCAGGCTGGACATCTGGACATCAGGAAGAATTTCTTCACAGAAAGGGTTGCCATGCATCAGAAGGGGCTGCCCAGGGAGTTGGTGGAGTCCCCACCCCTGAAAGTATCAAAGACATGACTGGACATGGCACTAAGTGCTCTGTTCTGGTTGACAAGGTGGTAACTGGTTAAAGGTTGGACTCTGTAACCTTAAAGGTCTTCTCCAACCTCAATGATTCTGTGACAAGCCCACCTTCAGCAGCTCAAGTGCTGTCATTTTGGAAGGTCATGACTGAGAGACTGCCTGTTTTTTTCTGTCCCCAGCTTGCCCTAACTTGAAGAAATGGCTGCCCTCAAGCACATGAAATTGTCACCATTATCCAGCAGCCTGGGGAGAGTCACGACTGCATGTCACACAACCTCACCAAGAACAGCTTCTCCCCGAGCGCCAGAGCGAGCTGTCCTACAACTCCATCACAGCATCAGAAAGATGCTTTTCTTAAGCACTGTCCTACTTTGGCGAAGTAGGCGTGTGTTAAACCAGACCTAAATCTAAAATGTTACCAGATTGGTTTGGGTTCTTTTCCCTGTTGCCTTGCCTTCGCCCCCATGTCACACTTCCAAAGTGGAAGTCACACCATAACTGCTTCTCTGCTTGCTGACCCCTTCCGCTGTCCTCTGCTCATGTTTTAACTCAGCGTGGCCAGGAGGGGTTTGGGCTGCAGGTCAAGCCCTTCCTCTCATCCCAGACAAGACCAAAAAAAAAAGCACGTGCAGGCTGTGGGCAGACACAAGTTCCCCACTGCCTTCTCTTTTGCCTGTTTCAGTATGAATAATCACCTGCTAGTTCCCGTTTTCTAAGCTGGCAGGGCCAGTTCACATCACAGGGAAGCAGCTGAGGGCACATGGGATGGTTCTGCCATTACACTGCAAATTGCTCCCAGTGCCTCAAGGACCAGTGTCTGCAGAGAACTTTATTGCTTGTAGCCCAACTGTGTCTCAGAGGCTGCTCAGGCACTCCAGACACCAATTAGGATTTCTGCATGTTCCTACACTTAACAGCAGCTTTCATCCCACTCTGCAGCCTTTATTACTTAAGGCGACTTTGAACCACCCAAGACAAAGCCTTCAGACTGAGAGATGTGGAAACCAAGAGCTCATTTATTTCATTGGCCTTTGTAGCTTAAGAACTACGTGTGATTGCACTGCATTCAGATTTGATCAGTCCTTGGAGCCTGCAGACCTCCTACTCCACTTTCAGTGTGGCCGTCATGGACTTCAGTTAGAGAAAAAGCAAATTTCAGCTACTTGGGTCATTCTTGCACATGAAAGCTTGAAGGGAGCCAAGGTTAGAAAACCAGTAAGAGCAGCAGAGCCCTGAGCTGCTCCATTCAGTGTCTGGCAGCAGCATTTTGTGTTCCAGCCCTTATCTGCAGCACTGCAGTCCCAGTATTTGGTCTAACGACTCTGGGGGTTTTTTTCCACTACAGAACACCTGGGTGCCATTGATTTGTGTCCCTGACTTCTGCAGCTTGAGATAAGGCAAACATGAGGGAGCATCTGCCTGCCATGGCTATTGTGGACAGAGAGCAGCCCAGACACATTCCAGCAGCCAACTGGAAGGAAAAACCCCAGCCTCCCAGTTTTCTGTATGTTCAAGTGTTCAAGGAGCTACAAACCATCTCAGAGTTAGCATTGCACAGTCCTGTCACAGGGAGCTGCTCCTCGAACCAGCATGTGCTTTTTGAGCCAGGAAGGAGTTATGCTCAAGTTTTCTTGTTCTCCTTATTAACACTCTGATTCCCATTAGCCCTACTGACAGGCTATTAAAGAAGATGAAAACTGGCCCTAGGACAACTTGTTTCAGCATCTTGCTGTCACTACCTGCCTCGTACTTTTTAAAAACTCTTGGGGGAAAATGATCAACCTCTGTTGGCCTAGTGCCTTCCAGCCAGCAGATGGAGAGAGCAGCGAGTCCAACCACATCAGCCCCAGCATTTCAGGGGATTGTCACTCAGGGCTCATCACACCATCTCTGGCAGATGGGATACCAGCACCTTTGCCTGCTAACTACAAAGCAACAGAAGGGATGCCAAGCTATTCCTTCCCCAGGATATGGCAGGCTGGCAGCATCATCTGCCCACTGCTGTGTTCTGTGAGTGCCTCAGCAGCAGCCCGGGATCACCACCACCCTTCTCCATCACCCAACAGCTCGGGGAGCTCTCCTGCCTCGGATTATCTGCTCTCTTCCCTGCTGACAGGACTGCTCTCCAAGCTCATGGAAGAGCAGTGCCACAGCGTGCCACTGCTGTGAGAGCTCAGATGTACCCCCGGAGCTCACAGCAAGTTTCAGGAGCTCAGAGTTGATCCGCTGATCCTTTCGGAAGGAGAATGACAATCCATGGTTGCTATAGGCTCTTCTGGGCTGCATTAAGCTTTTCCAGGTGAGAGCTGAAGAGCTCTTCAAGAGTAACTGCAGCTCTTTCCTCAGAAGCATTTCTATACAAGTTTAAAGATTTGGGGTTTTTAAAAATTTCTGTTTAAGCATAATTCCTCAGAAGATTCCATCTGGTCATAGGCTCAGAAGATTCCACATACTCTGCATCCACAGGATGGCCAGTGGATATTTCTAGAGCCTTAAGACTTGGTCCATGTAGAGGAAGATGATTTTTTTTTCTTTCCAATTCATGGTAAAACAAGCCCAAGCCAGACGGATTTCAGGGACTCTCTAGATAAATGGACCAAGTTTCATGTGGAGAGGGTGTTTAGTGCTGCTGGGAGCATTAGCTGCTTAAAGATTTACCTCACAGCTTCCAAGGGTACTAATCTGGCTCAGATCTTAGTGCTTTCCTGCTCACCTCCAGCCCCACTGCCAGGCAGTAAGAATCCTGCCACCAGATCATCCAATCCTCCCCAGAGCATCAAGTGCCAGGGCTTGTCCTTAATCAGGGGCTCAAAAAATGCCTGTGCCCATGACCTCTACGTTGAGCCAAGTGGAGAGAGAAGACACGGTGTGCCATGGGCAGGCCACCCCAAGGCTCAGAGCAGGTTCTGGTTGCTGGGAGAGCCTGCTGCCAGGTCTGCTGGAGCAGGATGAACTGGGCCATTCCTGTCTGCTGGCATGGCTTCCTTTGGCACAGCAGAGCCACTGCTGCCATGGCAGCTGCAACCTGCTGCTCCAAAGGGTGAAATGGGAGAAGTTGCAGCCATACAAAACTCCCTGCAGTGAGCATGCACGTTTTTAGCTGCTCCATGTCACTCCCCCAAACACCTTGGAAACATCTGGTTGTTGTACATCAAGGTAAGATTCTGGAAATATTTTTTAAAAAGCACCTCATAAGATTTTTGCTCTAGGTCTCTTGGTCTGCAGATCCAGGAGTTCCTTGGTGTCTCAAACATGTTTTATCAGATTAAGCAAGAGACTTCCAGAACACCCAGGTGGATTCCTGCATGCCAGCTCCACGATAGGTTCAACTTCTGCATCACTGGGTAAGGTGATTATCCCTCAAGATGTACTTTACCCTCCCACTGGTTTGAGGACTTCAGGCTTGATCTTACACACCTCTAGCAAAGGCAACTTTATTTAATTTCTTAAATGAACTTGCAGAACAGAAGAAAGTCAAGTTTTTGCTCTGGCAGCTTTCTGGAACACTGCAACCGAATTTAAATTACAAGGAGGGTCACTTTACTATCCTAGATCCAACTGTTTAACTCCCCTTGCCTGGCTCCAGCCATCTCCTCCCAGCCTCTTCTGAAGCCCAAGGGACTCCCACCACAGATTTGATCTCAGTTCATCACAGGTGACAGAACCCCTCAGGTGCTGACATCATCTTGACACCACCAAATGCAAGAAGCCAAGCTCCCAACTTGCAGGCAATGAAATATTCATCCCATGTAACAAAGCCCAACAGCATAAACAGGCAAAGCTCCAAAGCCTGCCCCAGCTGGGTGTAAATCAAAGGCTGTTAATCTCCCCCAAGTTCTCATTCACTGCTGAACACTAAGCATTAGCCTTTTACAAGTCGAGATCTCCTACAGCAATTGTTGAGCATGTCTGTTAGCACATGGCACGGCAACAGCTTCTCCACCTACTATTAATAAACTTTATGCTGCTGAGCACCACAACTGTCCAAACAACGTGTCCATCAGCAGCCTCGTTAGCACTGGAGCTGAGACTTCTCACTGGTGTTTTTCTAGAGCCTTGCTGAAACCATCTTAGAGAGGAGTCAGCAGCACGCTGACATGCCAAGTAGCTTTGCTTGGTACGTCAGCAAAGACACATCCCAAGCAAGCCAACCCATCTAGCAGAGATCAGAGGGAATTTGCAAACAATTAAGGAATGGTTTGCACTTGGAATCCCTGCGGGAGTTGCGCTCGTCCAAGCGCAGCTGCCTCAAACACCCATAGACAGACTCAATTCCAGCATCTCCTTTATAGAAGAAAAACATTAAGTACTCTAATCCCTAATCTGGGGATCACTTTAAGGGAATCTCACGCCATCATCAGTGACATGTTCTCTACTCTCCTACTGCAATTAACTAATGCACTGCCCCTGGTCACTAGATCACTAGCTTGGGGCCGAAAATCAGGTTTATTTGATATCTAATTGAGCGTGTAATAGGTCACGTCTGAGATGTGGCTAAATCTGGGCTAGCACAGAAAAACCTGAAACTGGGGGAAGTTTGCCCTTAAATAGGCAGACAAAGGCTTTTGTTTTGCCTGCTACACAAAGGTTTTGCTTTTGAGAGACCGTCTTGTCAGTGTTTCCTGCAGCCCAAGAACTGCTGCCTCATCATTTCAGCTCCATTTTCCAGAATTTACCATTTCTGAGCTCTTCCAGACTATACCAAGATAACCAGCAGTGCAACCAGCATGAGACTCCTGGGTGAAGATCAACCCTTAGGATTTACCAGCCCCAGCAGCTCCCGGGGCTCCAGCCCACAGGAGGGACCAGAAAGATGCAGCAGCTCAGCTTCACTGTCATTGTGCACTCAGAAAAGATGGACAAAGCCATCCCACTGCTGGGCTCCTCCCAGAGGCACGATCCCCATCCAGAGTCAGGGGTCGGAATCCCACATCTTGACATCTGGATTCTGGAGAAAAGAGTCAGGCTTCTTACTTAAAAAAAAAGATAAACTTCAACAGCAGAATGAAAGTAAAATAGTCCTCATTTTCCTTAATTTTAGGCTGGGAGGAAGGACTTTGCTCATTAGATCAAGCAACCAGGGGAAAAACATTCCCACAAAGCCATTTCATTTCTATGGGGAGAGAAGAGTTCCCCCACCTCCAATGACAGAAAGCTGCACTGACAGGAGCACAGGCAGAGCCTGGCAGCCAGCAGCCATGGCAGAACATTTTATCTCAATGCCACCAGCATAAACCCAGCCACCACCATTTATCTAGACAGCTTCTTCAAGTCAAGTCCAGCCAAAGGTTTCAGGGGCTGAATGACAAAGCCACCCAAGATGCAGCACAGTGACCATTCCATAGCTACTTCCCCTTGGTTTTAGCTGGTTTCCAGGCTATGACTGCCCAGCAATGACCATCACTAGTCAAATCGAGTCATTACTTATGCTTTCACTCAAGTTTTGCTTCCCAGGCAAGGCAGTTGCCATTTTCCAGAAATGGCAGTTGCCATTTCTCTGCAGTCACGTGAATCTAACACTGGGGAACAAGATTTCAGCTACGGACCAGTTAGGTCAGTCACCTTTCCAGCAAAGAGCAGAAGTTGTTGGAGGCTTCCAGCTTTCCAGAAGAAAAAGACAAAGACTTGACCAGCGAAGGAAAGAAGGTCTAAACTGGCTCCAAAGCAGCTAGCACAAAAATCCTCCTCACAGTACCAGCTTTGGAAGGATCTGTCACGAGCTGCAGAGCACTGAAGCGTAGAAGAACGCCTGGAAGCATCGAGGGTGCAGCAGCTACCCAGAGACAACCTCAGCCCTGCATCACAGCTTTGCCACGGTGAGGTGGAAGATGAAGCCTGGATCCTATCAAGACTGTCAATGAAGAAACGCTTGGGAAGCCAGGCAAATCCTGTTCCACTGTGCTTTGTACTGCAGTTATTCTAATATGCATTCACTGGCAGCTCAGGAGGCTGAACAGGGCAGAAAAGCACAAGGCAGAGTCCTAAATGCCTCAGGCATTGACCCATCTGAGGAAAAGCTCCCTCAGCTTAGACTGGAGGCATTTTCCAATGCCTCTGTCCCTGAACCTGCCTCTGAACAGCCTGGTGTTTGGCTGGGACACCGAGCAGCCAGCTCTGGTCTGAACTAGTCTGACAGTCCTCATGGCTCTTCCCTGCCAGACTGGAATTGAGCTCCCAGCACACCACTCACCTCTGCCAAGGAAAAAGCAGCACCAACAAGTTCAGCAGTGCTCCACATCCAAGGACACGTCTGAGCTCAGACAAAGCCACCTCCCAAAAAGCAGCTGATTACTCAAGCACTAGCAGTTGGGATACACAAAAGCTTGGATTCTTTGTTTTTCCTAAATAGGTAACCCTTGCACACAACTTCTCTGCATGGTTTACTTGGCATGAAGCTGCTCCAAACAGAAGCTCAAGAGCTCAGTCATAGAGTCGGTGCATCAGGCCCTGCCAGAAGTGTCACCATCCGTGGAGGTTTCTCCAGATGTCAGGTCATGGCTACCACTCTCCAGCCCAGCCCCTGCTCCATCAGCTGCACCCTGAGCCATGCTCTTCCTCCTGTCCTCAGGAGCAACAGCTAGCAGATCCAATTCCCAGCTACAAGCCTGCAGAGGTAGTAGAAATACCAGGCTCTGAAAAATCCTTGTCCTCAGGATTGTGACCTTGGGGTCACTCACCAGCCTGGGAAGAAAACCCAGGGTCCCCCAGAGGCTAATGGGGACCATCAGGTCACTTTTACTCCACCTCTCTGATCTTAAGCTTAGCAAAGCTGAGACTGTTTATTCCTACTTGGAAAGCCAAGCTGAGCATGCCTCTGAGCAGAACTAATGCCACTGGGCCAGGCACAAGAAAAGTGGTTGAAGAAGACATGAAAAAGAGGAAAAAGTATGGTGGGAAACCTCAAATTAAGGAAAATCTGAATTCTACCAGCTGTAGAAGCTGAGGAAGAACCATGTTTTTCATCTCCCTGATCAGAAACCAAACCCCATCTGCAAGGGCAGAGGGATACAGCACAGTTATGTGGACAACCCTCTTGAAAGCACCATCCAGAACATCCATGAGAACCACTGAGAGGATGCCAAAGACACCATCCACTTGCCAAGAACAGTGTATATGCCCCCAGATGTTGGAGTTTTCAATACACAAAACATTTCTGGAGCTGAAGGTCTGTGGCTGTCCCTAAATTGCTGTTCCTGAGTATTCCAGCAAGCCCAAGTACACATCATCAGTGTCCAAAGAGTTTATTCCAGAGAGCAATTTTGGGATCAACCAGTGAACACAGCCGGGGCAGACAGAGCTTATCCACTGACATTATGAAGCTTATTTGGTGTACTAAAACAATTGAATCTCCTGTGAACCAGCCACATTTTTACACAAGAAGCAGCAAATAAAGGTGGTTGAAAAAGAATTTAATAAATCAAGACAGCTCATACCAATCTTTTTGCACTTTCATGGTTAGACATCATCCAAGAGATTTACTGAATAAACCAAAATAATCCAGGGGTTCATGGAGAACCCTTGCCCAAATTTTACTGTTCCTATGCCCCCAGGTATAATTCAACTACTATAATCTCCATCACAGTCTCAATATCATTTTTGTTTAGTTCAAGAGCTATTTTGGGTCAAATCCACCCTGGCTGCTACACCTGGCCAAGTAAGAAACCCAGCATGGTCTCATAAGTCAGTGACTCTTCCTAAATGGACTAGGTAAGAACTCACAGGAGCTCAAAGAGGGATTTTTAAGAGCTTGATCTGCTGAAGACTGGCCAGTTACTGTGAGCAGCGTCCACTGCAGTTGCATACAGGGCACATTGCTCCCTATCTGTGGCTTAGGTGCAGATGTGACTGGGGCTACTGCTACAAGGTCCCAAGGCTGAGTCACACAGAGACAGCCCCACACTGTGAACAAGGTCAGAAGGACAGGAGCTCCTGACAGCCACCATCCTGCCCTGACCCCATGGGCCTCCAGGAAGGAAGCCCTGCTCCTGAGTCAGGCTGTCTCCAATCCCTACCAGCACTGCAGTCCACCAGTGGTCTGGAGGCACCACGAGGCTGGCTGCACAAGAGCATCAATGCTGCCATTAGATGCCAACAGCTAATGACTGCACCAGCCACCTCGGCACTGGGAATGGTTCCTCCAAAGCCTTCCCCAGCCCCCCTGGGAAGTGCTACTACAGCAGCTCACACTCCTTGCTCCCCTCCCACTATCACAGATGGCCTGCCCAGCATTCCTCCTGGAGAAGCCTTTCCACACCACCCTTTTGTCTGTGTACACTGCGAGCAGAAAGCAGCTAATCATCCCTGCTCTGCCTCCTGCGGACTCTCCAGACAGGATGGATTTGTGCTACTACCCCTTTCTCCGAGGGCACGCCTGCTGTCTGTGTGAAGCCTCTCTGTCCACACTGATGTACTGGATGTGGGGGCTGATAACCTGCCCAGCTGGTGACCATCACGGGAGAAGCCCACACACCCAGTGCCAGGGAAGGCCTGCAATTCCCCATCCTCACGCTCCTCCTCCACCCACAATGGCCATTTACTGCACCAAGTTGTGGTGTCTAAAGCTTGGAGCAGCCATCTGCTTTCCAGCATCTCCAACATTCCCCCCTCCACACCCACACTCGGTGGTCCTTGCATAAAGCACAGCCACAGCCCTGCTGCAGAGGTGGGGCCCCCCAAAGCCAAGCAGCCAGGTGTTCCCCTCACCAACACCATACATAGGTGCCGTGCAATAATTCTCCCCACATCCTTTTAAAAGATGACTTGTTTCCTGATCATCTTGTTCATTCACCTGCACATCCTCCCCTCATCACAAAGGTCTGTGTGGAGGCACGTGCTCTGCTCCCTGGGCAGTGCTGGCCAGGGGCTTGGCAGGGCTCCCACCTCCAGAAAGCCTCCAGCAGCACTGCCCTCCCCAGCTAATGGGTATCGATCCCCAGCCCTGGCACAGGCTCGGACAGTAAAGCTCTTCCTGAAGCTGAACCAGACAAAAATGCATCTCGCTCCAGCCACCGGCACTGTGGGAAGTGAAA
The DNA here is from genome assembly GCA_008694505.1 of Cyanoderma ruficeps. NCBI lineage: Eukaryota > Metazoa > Chordata > Aves > Passeriformes > Timaliidae > Cyanoderma > Cyanoderma ruficeps. The sequence goes on along the minus strand of VZDJ01000038.1, from coordinate 943,785 downwards.
CCCCAGCAAGCAAACCCAAGGCCAGTGTCTGACCACTGCCTACCCTGGGGACTGGAAGAGAGCTTTCCTGTCCCCCAGCACCTGACAGGGCTGATGGTACCCCCAGACAGTGCTGAGGTGGCAAGGGACATGACCAAGGTCACAGTGACACACCCTGGATCGATGGGCCCGGCCCTGCACCCTTCCTGGGTGTGGCATCACCTTCTGCTCCCTCTGGTAGGTGAGGGGACCACCTGCTGTGTTTTCAGAGACCCCTCAGGTAAACCTGCCCCTTTTGGGGGCTGAAAGAGCAGTCCTGCTCCTGCAACAACAACATAATTGCAGGTAGTAATCAGGGGCACGGGCAGCTGGCACTTGCAAGAAGGAAGGAGCTAGAAGTTATTATATATAAATATTATTTTTGAGAAACTATTGCGATCCCAGACACCACTGGATGAATCAGCAGGCAGCAAGAACCCCAGCACACCATTTCCATTTTAAACCATTAACACAGCCATTCAGCACAGGTTCCCAAGCAAACAGGGCTGAGGCTGAACATCCCACCCAGCTGCCCCATTTGAGGCAGCCACCAAAATGCAAGGGTGAGACACGAAGCTGCAGGAAAACGAGCCCCTTTTCCGCCCATCATTGCCACGACAGGCTTGAAAGGAGAAGCACCCAGCCTTTCTCAGCGGGGTGCTAGGGAGGGCTAGGTTTGGAGGGCAGGATGGCTCTGCATCACCTTCGCTAGGCGCAGCCCGCATGCTCTCTGCTACCGCCTGGGTGCATTGCAGCTTGGACCATGGCATATGACATCACTAGGCGTTGCTACGGAAATGAGTGCGAGGTCATCAGCCTCCCGCACAACCGGGGCTGGGGGCTGGGCAGCGCGGGGACGGGGATAGCCGGCTGTGACACGGCTGTGACATGCCCGTGGCCGCCGGACCGGCCGTGCCGGAGTTGGGGCAGCGCGGTGCAGAACGGAAGAACAAAGCTCTGCCTTTTGTTTGCCGGTGAAGGGAGGCGTCAGCGCTCCCGCTGGGGATCGCTTCCTTACGGCCAAACTACTCGGCGGCTGATAAGAGGCGTTAGCCCGGTTACTGTTTCACCAGGGCCCGAAAGGAAAAATCACATATATGAGCCCTTAACAACACCTGGGGTCCAAGCACCCAGCCCGGGGAAGCAGGCTAAGAGAAATTCACAGGGCAACACGGCTGTGAGTCCCGGGCATATTCCTGCCGGCTTTGTCACGGCGGCTGTATTATCCGTAGGAAATGAGCTGTAGGATCTGCTCACACAGCAGGCTTTGCTTTAAAATGAATAGATGCCGCTATCAGAAAATGGTATAAAAGCCACAGCGCAGCAGAGGGACAGCCCGGCTGGTTTAATGTGATAATATCTCGTTCCGATTATCCGTATTTCATTCCTTGATAAGACATCTCCTCCCTCCCCGGGCTCGGGCTGTGACAGTTTTGTCTGTTTGATAAATGCAAGGTTATTGACAAAATGGTGCAATATGGGCAAACAGAGCTGCACCCACAGCAGACTGCGACATTCCCAGATCGGCATTCACTTTTCATCAGCCGGGGAGGACACCCCAGCTCCCAGCAAAGGTTCAGACCTGACTAAGAAGACAAACATAAAGAACAGTTTTCCCCTTTAAAGCACCCCCTCCCTCCCTCCACCCAGTCTAGCCTCTCTGCAATATGACAAATGCAGAATCTTCTGGAATGACTTGATCCTGCCTCCCACGATTGCTTTGTTTGCAAGATCAGATCAGAGATATGTTTTTTTTTCCCTTCTTATATTGTCAAAATGTCAGTATTGAAGGGGAGCGTTCAGTGTCACAAATCAGATCAGCCTGCTATATGCAGAGTCTTTATTTTAAGAGCGTGAAATGAATACAACATGACTCAATTCATAAATCTCCAACCAAGAGCAGTAAAAATAAGAGCTTTGACAGTGAAAGGGCTCCCGATCTTTGGGGTCAGGGGCACACACACACCAGCCCCGGCGACCACGCGTGGGAAGGGATGCACGCCGAGGTATTTCGGCAGCGGGGAGAGGTGTGTACGCAACCCCCCCACTCCGGATCCCCCCCCCCGTGCCTCGCCCCACGGGGCCCCGAGCCGGTGTGACCCCCCCGGGCAGCGCCGCACCCCCGGGCTGGCTCCTCTGCCCCGCCACCATGAGGGAGGGTGGGGAGGGGGCGCGGGAGGGGATGAGTGGGGCAGGCAGGGAGCCCTGGGGTGGGGGGAGAGAAGAAATGCGGCTGGAAGGTGATGTGGGGGGCTGCAGGGCTGCGGAGGCAAGGTGTTTTAAGGCACAGGAGAGGATGTGGGGGTGCTCTAGGGCAGGGGAGGGGGATGTGTGGGGCTGGGTGGGGGCAGCAGGGCAGGGGGGGCACAGCGCGAGGGTTTAGAGCAGGGGGAGGATGGGGGGCGGCTCTAGGGCAGAGAAAGGGATGTGTGGGGGCCCCCGAATAAGGGAGAAGATGCAGGAGGGGGTTAGGGCAGGGAAGAGCGATGTGTGGGGCTGAATGCGAGCCCCAGAACAGGCGAAAGATGTGAGGAGCGGGCTCTAGGTCAGAGGAGCAGGATGTGTGGGGCTGGGTGGGGGCCCTATAGCAGGGGAAGGGATGCGTGGGGGGCTCTAGGGCAGGGGATGGGGGTCCGGAAAAAGCAAAGTAACCCCGGATCGGGAAAAGCGGCGGGAACGGGACTCAGATGGGGGTGTCGGAGAGCGAGGGACCGGGGCCCTCACACCCCCGCGGCCCCCCCGGCCGAGCCCACCACCCACCGCGGGGAACACGCGGGAAGGGCGAGGGGAGAACGGCCCCAGCGGGGCAAGAGGAGGAGGAGGGTGTGTGTATGTGGGGAGCGCGACGGCCGCGGGACGGGACTCACGTTCTTCATGGCGGCCGCCATGTCGTCGTATCGCTCGGCTTGCTCGGCCAGCCGGGCCTTCTGCACCAGCTGCTCGCGGTCCACCATCTTCGCGGGGTCCGGGGGGGAGAGGGACGAGGAGGCTGCGGGCTCCGGGAGGAGGAAGAGGAAGGAGGAGGAGGAAGAGGAGGACGAGGAGGGCGCGGCGGTCTCGGCGCTGCTGCGGCTGAGGCGGCGGCGGCGGCTGCGCCCGGTGCTGTGCGCGCGCCGCGGGCCACCACAACCCCCCTGCGCGCGCCCCGCCCCGCCCCGCCCCTACCCCGCGGCCCCGCCCACCCCGCGCCCCGCGGGGCACGACGGAAGATGGAGTACTCAGGGGCGGAAGCCGTACTAGGATCGTGCAGCCCAGCTCCTCCCTCTAGGACTACATTTCCCGGCGTCCCTCGCGGCAAAGCACCGCCCCCTCGCCCCTCTGGGCCCCGCCTGTGCTGATTCACCGGAGCCCGGCCCGGGTGGGCCGCGGAGGGCGCGGCCCTGGCTGGGGGGGAGCGGGGGGAGCCCCGGGCGGCACCGCCGGGCTGGTGGTCCTCGGGACGGAGCTGCGGGACAGCACCAGGCACGGGTCCACGCGGGGCAGGGACGCACCCGCCGGCCACGCACACTCACAGCCTGGTCCCGCTCATGGCCCAGGAGCCATTGGCAGCATGGACACGCTCAGGGCGTGGACGCTCCCACAGCCCAGGCACGCCCGCAGGACTCGCACACAGAGTGGACTCGGTCATGGCCCGCTCAGAGCGCACACGCACCGCACACAGCCCGGCCTCACCGTGCCCACTCAGCCCAGGCCCTCTCACAGCCCCACACAGAGGCTGTGCCCACTCATAACCCACGGTCACCCACAGCTTGGATCCACCACAGGCTGGCTCAGAGCCTGGACACACACACAGCATGGTCCCCACTCATTACCAGAGCCACTCTTGGCCCTGACACACTCACACCCTGGTCACGCTCACATCCTGGTCACGCTCAGCCTGAACCCACCCCACAGTCCAAAGCCACTCACAGCCCAGGCCCACTCACGACCAGATTCCACTGAAAACCCTAATCCACTGAAAACCCAGAGCCATTCCCATCCTGATCCTGCTCACAGCCCATGCACTATTCCCCTGTGGAGACCCTGCCAGTGTTTCCGTGGCTGGGCTCTCTGCCAATGTGGCAGTGCTGGGCCAGGTTGTGGTGCCACATCTTGGGGTGAACCCCTGCCCCCTGCTTTCCCCTGGCCCCTTTTCCCCACCATGGCTGGGGTCCTGATCCACAGAGGAGAGAATTCCCACTGGAGATCACCTTGGGCACACAGGGCACTCACTCATGGACAAACCCTGGGATGAAAACATGTCTGCTCCAGCCATGTGTGGCTCTGCTACATGTGGAGAGCCACTGGGGGTCCTAAGACATCCCACTTTCCTAAAGAATCTCTGGATAAAGTGACGTTGAGAGGAGGCTACAGCACTGGGAGAAATGAAAGGGTTTAATGGATCTTGTTTTTCCTAAAAAGCCTCTGGATAAAGCGGTGCTGAGAGGATGCTGTGGCACTGGGAGAAAGGAAAGAGGTCTAATAAACAGAGTGATCCCAATGGAAGCACTTTATCCTGGCTGGAGAGAGCCAGGCAGTTCTGATGCACAGATGAACACTGTCCTTCATGTGCCACACGTCCCTGGCCCTTCCCAAAGCCACTGTCCTCGCACAGGTGCTTTGGGATGTGTGGGGATGACCCCGGAGGGCTCAGCCATCCCACTTGCCAGTCCCTGTTCCCTGTGGTTTCCTCCTGAAACCTCACAGGAAGCCTGGGTGGCACTGGGACATGCCGGTGTCCTCAGGGCAATGCTGTGGCTGTCCAGAGCCCGTGGCCACGGTCTCACCCACGTAGGTGGGGACAAAGTGGTTTGGGAATGCTGGTGGTGGTGAGCAACACCCTTTTGGGGCAAGATCTCTGTCTTTATTGTGGGTTTAGCACCGCTCTGCAAATAACAGGGAATGGCATCGCCTGGATTTGTGTAGCACAAAATCCTGCTTTGTTTACAGCTTCCGAGAGCAGAAGAAATCCCCCCCCTCTGATAAACAGGAGCAGAAACACGCCCGGATCCTCTCCATTTCCTCTACAAAAATCAGACACTGTCTCCTCGCCCGCACCCCCGGCCTCACACCCCGCAGCGCACGTGGCTCCCGAGTGAGAACGGCCTTTTGTGCCCAGCCTTTGTTTACTGCCCCGGCCATCCCGAGGAGGGATCCCACAGACAAGGGCAGTTTATTCCCCTCTCCGGATAAAGGCTCATTCATCCTCCCGAGGGGGCTCGCCGTCATCTCTGGAGAGCTCAGCAGCGGGGCTCTGGGTTGTTTTCGCCCTAGCGCCAGTTTTGGGAGAGGGTTTGGGTAAAAAAAGTGTAGAATGCAAGAGAGAGTTAAAGGAGTTTGGTGCCCAAATTATTTTTTTCAGTTTTTGCTGCCATTTCTTATCAGTAATCTGGAGGTATCTCTGGGGCATCCCCCCATCTGGGCCAATCACACACAGATCTGTGAATGAGTGAATGAATGCAGCTCCCTGCTCATCCCCTTTTGAGTGATCCTGCTGCATTTGGGCTGGATATATGCCTCCTCTAACTCGGAAAATAAATAATATTATCCCTTGGGTACAATTCCTGGGTTCTCGTGGACAATATTGAACACAAGCCCAGACCTGAAGAAATACTTTTGCACCTGGAAGAGCCCCCGATTTCTCCAAATATATCAACAGTCCTAATAAAAACTGTTCCCTCCCCATACAAACCTTTGGACTCTTATCTAGTATTTTCCATAAACCTGGCACATTCTCAGCCAACCCAGCTCTGACGATTTACAGTGACCCTGTTTTTTGCCCCAAAACGAGCAAATACTGATTTATTTCTGTCAGAGCACCAGAGCCATAAATACATTTCCCAACGCAGATGATTTCCTTCCCCATCACAGGTCAGAACAGGATATTCATGATGCTGTAAATTCTTCAGAGTAGCAATCCGGCTGTAATATTTATCTGCAGCGAATCCAGCCCCCTTTTTGAGCTCTGGTGCGTAAATCAACACCCCTCACAACACCTAATTCCTCTGTTGAACAGCCTGAGCAGCAGTGGGGTGAAGGTTTGGCGGTGAATGGTCCAAGTTAGAAGGTTCTGGTGGGCAGCAGGGGCAGCTGGAGGCGTTACCTGGCTGGACATCACTAAATCCACTTTTCCCACCTCTGGTGGTGGCTGCAGACAACCCTCAGTGAGAGGCTGGGGAAGCTGCTGTGTTGGGAAATCACAATGACCCAAAGGATGTGGGTCTGTTCTGCAGATGTCCCAGAAAAACCTAATAACCTCAATTCTGCCTGCGGGATTAAAAATACTTCCCTGCGTTCAAATGTGCCACTTTGCTAATTCCTGTGGCCTGGAAGGAGAGTCTTTCTCTTTGCATTTCCTTGCTTTCTCTGCCACGTCTTGTCAATGCCTTGTGACACCGTGAGGGAAGGCAGGAAATTCTCTGTGACTTGGAGGTTTGCTTGGGTGAGCTGCTGACTGCTCTGAAAATGGATCCAGAAATCCTCACCCCTCGCTTCCTGCGGGAGAGCAACAGTCATGTGCCCCTACCTTGTGTCTTTTCCCTCCATGTCTGCTTGCTTGGAGCCAGGGAAACGCCCAGGGAAGGGGCTGCCCAGCATGGGAGATGTGTGGTGCAGGTGTCCCAGCCTGTCCCCGCACCAGGGGTTGTCACTACAGGTACACCAGCACACCTGCCACCCCTCACACCAACAGTGACCCGACTGCTTGGTGCCTTCAGCTGCTGGGTGGCAAAGCTGTGGTGACCAGGGGACACAGTGTGGCATTTCCCAGGGCTGGCGTGTGGGCTGGTGTGGGTCCCATCCCTGGGATGCTGCCCAGGGCTCCCTGGCTGGGAGCTCACCCCAAGTCCCACTGCCCAGGCAGCTGCTGCTTGGATTGTCCTGAGGAAGGGGCTGCCTGCCCCTTGTGACTCTTGCAGTTATATTGGTGGAAAAACAACCTGAGGAAACCTCTGGATTCAGTGTCCCCTTCCCTGAGGTTGCAGGACAGTGGTGCCCTCATGTCCTTCCCGCCTGACTCCTTCCTGTCCCCAACACCCCAATTCTGTGGCATCCTGGCCCCTTTCCCCTCTTCCCAGCCCCCCACGGTGCAGCCTTGGCCCCTCCACCCTGACACAAACCAGAGCTGGGGGGGGTCACATCCAACCGAGTAGGACCCCACAGCCACCAGCTGGGTGAGCTCAGGGGTTCACCAACCCTCCCCAAAACGTCCCAGAGCCAGAGGCTGTGTCACCTGGGGCAGGAGGCAGTGGAGGGGCCATGGCTGGTGGGGCTGGTGACAGACCGAGGGTGCTTTTCTGGGAGTTTCCTTCCCCCTGTCTGTGGAGCTGCAGCGCTTTGTACCCAGCCCTGGCCTTTCATCTCAGCCTTTCAAAGCACTTTCCAAGCCCAAATTAATTCTGCTGCAGCAGCTGCCCTCCCGTGCTGTTTAGCATAAGCTCTGTCTCGAAGCAGGGCTGCCCCTACCCCTCGGGGCTTCCAGGAATGATTTTCCCTGGAACCACTTCAAGCTACGGAGATGGGATGGGAGAGCATCACCCCGTGCCTCCCGCTGTCCCCTTATTCCCAATACCCACTAAGAGCTGCAGCAGTGCCCGTGACTGTGGCACCCTCCTCTTGGAAAATCCCCTCTCAGCCTTCTTCCCTGCCCTCGGGGAAATGCTCCCACGTAAGACATGTTCCCATGGGAAGCCAGGGTGCTCTGGGTTGTCCAGGTTGTCACAACTCTCTCTGGGTGCTGGTGGGGTGCCGGGGGGACCTGGGATGTGGGATCCCAGTGGGAAGGTGGGCCGGGACCAGGCAGGCGTGCTGCTTCCCTGCGGGGCATTAATAATTAAGCAGGCTCGTCAGGCTCAGATGGCAGCTCTTATTTAAGGAGCCGATATAAATACCGCCCAGACGGCACTTACGGAGCACCTAAAAAAAGCCCTGCCTGTCTCGGTCTCTCCAGAAGCAGCTCTGAGCTCTGCGGGGCTGGTAGGCAGCACCAGGCAAGGTGGTCACCAGCATCCTGTGGGGACAGGGCTGCCCCAGACCCTGAGAGGTGGCAGCATCTGGGATCAATACTCGGGGCACAGCCCGTGCCTCAGTTTCCCTCTGCAGCAGGGACCTGCTTCAACCTTTCTCCTGTGCAGTGGCAGGAGTGGATGCTCAGCTCTGTGTCCTGGGTTGGTGGCATCAGGGAGGAGTTGGGGTGATCTCTGCCCGCCCACCACCCCACTCCACCCATGCCAAGGGAAAGCTGCCCCGTGCTCCCGTGGCTGCTCAGTGCCTTTTTGTGTTTGTGCTGGCAGAGAGTGACCCCCCGGCCCTGCTGTCCCCCATGTCACAGCTACCCAGGGACACCCCTCCTGCACTGGGGTCAGGGACACTCATCCCCCGAGGGCAGCTCAGTCCTCCCCTCTCCCTGCCCAGGAACTCCAGGATACCCATCCTGGAGCAGCCCCATCCCTACTGAAGGGCAGGGGGCTGGGGAGGGGCAGGGGGTTGGGAACTTCGACACAGCCATGACCAGGGGAGCAGCAGGACCCCCTAACCTGGGGGATCAACCCCCATCAGCGTTCTGGCCCCCAGGAGGAGGCGAGGAGCCGGAGGCGGAGGGACAGGGCTGTCACATCGAGCGGCTTGCTGCAGTCCTGCTCGCAGGCTCTGCAGTGTGACTCAGCACAGCCTCACGGCTCCCAGCCCCACCGCCGCGGCCTCTTCCCCCAGCCCGGGGGGAAAACACGCTCCCCACCTTCCCCCTGCCCTCCCACAGCCCCTGTCACTCCAGAGCCACCCCGTGGTCCCACTCATCGCTGTCTGACCCCACCCCAGGACCACCGGCAGCTGTCCCAGCCCCAGCACAGGCAGGGATCCCTCCTCCAGGGGCAAGTTGAGCGATGGAGAGCAGGGTGGGGGGCAGTCTGCAAGCGCCCATCACCTCTGCTGTGCCCATGGATCCATCTGGATCTGGCCCTTCCCACCCAAAGCCCCATATGGGATCAGGGGAGCTGAGCACCAGCTCCTCCTATGGCACCTCTCCAGGCATCGGGAGAAAGGATTTGGGGTGGTTTTTTTCCTGGGGGATGGTACTGAAAGAGATGTCAGGTCACATAGAAATGTCTGGAGATTTTTTAAAAGGATTGTTTGAGCCTCACTTTTGGGGTGTTTGGAGCCTGCCAGGATCAGTTTGTCCCAGCATTTCTGTGCACATCCCCTCTGGCCGTGACCTGGAGGTTACCAGGAGGCGAGAAGGGATGGGCAGAGAAACCAAACAGCGCTGGGCAGGGGGACTGAGAACGCCAGCTGTCCCCTCTGACTGTCCCCCTGGGCTCAAGGACACTGCATGGCACAACGCCACCGTGCCCCGGGGACAGATGTCCCTCCAGTGTCGCAGCAGCCCATCCACACCCCCATCGCTGCCGTGGGGCCAGCAGGGCATTTGTGGCCGTGCACAGCTGGGGCACGGCGGTGGTTGTGTCCAGGAGGATGCAGACGGGATTAAAGACGGGCAGCAGAGCCCTCGGGAGTAGCCGGACCCCGTTCCCACCCCGCAGGGCCTGGGCATTGCCCTGGGAAGCGCGATGCTGGCAGACGATCGTCCCTCTCCTGCCTCCTCTCCTCCAAACGCGAGCGGTGGCAGCGAGGCGGCAGCGAGTTGGCTTTCGCCAGCGCTCAGCAGCCCACGTGGGGAGGCTCCTGCCAGGGGAGCGACATCAAATTAANGGAGGGAGAAAAAAAAAGGCAGAGAGAAGGAAATGATGGATGGGAGGATTTGCAGCCGTGGCCGTTTGTCCTGGAGGAGGGAGCCCGCAGGGAAGCTGGCGGTGCCCGTGGGCCGTGGCCGCGCAGCGCCCGGCACGGCACGGCACGACACAGCGTGGGGAGCAGCCGTCCCCGCGGTCCCCCCGCCGCCCCGCTGCCTTTGCCAGCCGACTAATTGCGCCAGTGACTTTGCAGTTCCCAAAATAGCTGCTGGCTCCGGCGGGTGACGTCAGCGGGAGCCGCGGCGGCAGGCCCGGCAGGAGCGGGGAAGGAAGGAGGACGCTGCCGGCGGTGTGGGGTGTGGTGAGCGGCTCCTGCGCCCAGCCCGGGCCCGCTGGGTGACCTTGGCACCCGGGGCCACGCTCGCAAAGGGAACGAGGCTTGCCGTGCCGCAGGGATGCCGCAGGGAGGTCGGGTCCTCACTCATCCCATCGGAGGAGGAGGAGGTGGTCCGAGGCTGTCCCTGCCCTGCATCCCTGCCACACGTGGGTGTCCGCATTCCCAGGACCTCCGACTGTAGGGGCTGGGGCAAATCTCAGTATCCTCACGGGGTAAGGAATGGCCCTCCAGCCAGGCCAGCTGAGTTCCTGCAGCTCTCCGAGGGTGTCAAGGGGTGAGCCAGGACCACCCTCCCCGTTTCTCCCAGGGAAACTGAGGCACGCAGGGGGATGCAGAGGCAGCAAGGAGGGCATGGGAGGGCACAGTGAGCTGGAAAGCAGAGCAGAGCCCAAGGTGATCCAGGTGGTGCTGAGAGCAGCAGAGCCAGGGATGCTCCCGGCCCAGGGCTGCCTCCGGCACTGACTCACCCTGCACCGGATAGCGCCCAGCTCCTCCGGTTACAGGCACAGACGGGATTGCCTTAACGGGGCACGGCGGTGGCAGGGCCAGCCCAGCCCGGGAAGGGCACCCCTGGGACCGGGCACTGACCCACGGGCCCCTCCCGCCGTCCCTGCAGTCCGCAGCCTCCCCTCACAAGCAGGGCATCCTTCCCCACGGCCCAGGCAGAAGCACTGCTTGTGTCGGGCCCAGAATGGATTGCACATCCCTCGCGGCACAGCCGGGGGGGATTTCATCATGTGTGTCCCTCACCTGCCCCAGTTCCCGGGCAGCAAAGCTCCTGAGCCCCACACCAGCGCCCAGCCAGAGGCCAGCTTATTATTCTAGAACGTGGCGAAATAATTAAAGCCTCCTCCATTTCCCCTTGCTCATTTGTGCTCCTTCAGCCTGGATTAATGGGTCTCTTCTCCCCAGCACAGACTCATTCCTTATTCCTAATAGCCCATAAATCCCAGCCTCAAAATAACCCCAGCTTTTGCCTGGACCTGCTGAAATATTTATTCTCTCCTCCCTGCTACCCCCCACACCATCCCCTCTCCAGGGATGGGGAGAGGAACTAATCGATGACATCGACCGGTGTGGAGCTGCAGCTGCTCTGGGCGCCGGGAAACAGCTGACATCGGCAAGAGGATGGGAGCTGGGCAGGAACTCGGCTTCTCCCGGCTCCCACGCAGCCGCTGCAGCCTGGCTGTGCTCCCGTGGTGGGATGCACTCACACCTTGGGCGCCCCCCGTGCTGCTGCCGAGCCCCAGAGCATCCCCTGTGCTGTTACTGAGCTCCAGAGCATTCCCTGTGCTGTTACCGAGCTCCAGAGCATCCCCTGTGCTGTTACCGAGCCCCAGAGCATTCCTTGTGCTGTTACCGAGCTCCAGAGCATCCCCTGTGCTGCTATCGAGCTCCAGAGCATTCCTTATGCTGCTGCTGAGCTCCAGAGCATCCCCTGTGCTGTTACCGAGCCCCAGAGCATTCCTTGTGCTGCTACCGAGCCGCAGAGCATCCTTTGTGCTGCTGCCGAGCTCCAGAGCATTCCCTCTGCTCCTACTGAGCCCCTGAGCATTCCTTGTGCTGCTACCAAGCTCCAGAGCATTCCCTGTGGTGCTGCCCTGCTGCAGAGCCAGGGCATCCTCCATCCCGCTGTTCCTTGCCCCAGGGCATCCCCTCGCTGGTACCCTGCTCCCACCCTGCCCGCCTCTCCCTGCTCCCCGAGGAACAGGAGATGATGGCCAGCTTGGCTGTGGAGTGTCTGGGGGGATCCCAGTGGATCCCAGCCCATCCCAAGCTGGCTGCAGGAGAAAAAGCTGGAAGATGAGGGAGGCAGCTGCTGCCTTTCCTGCCTGGAAACCCTTTTCTTGCTGGATTGTAGGCTGTGAAAGGGAGAAACTCCGGGATACCAGGACCTGCTCTTCCCAGCTCAAAGCCAAGATGAGCAGGATGTGGGGTAACACCAAAAACCAGCCCAGCTTTGCCAGGCCAAGGCACAATCCCCAAGAAAAACAGGAAAAACCCATCCAGCCTTTCATATCTTCCTCCCTGTGACACCCCAAGGGGCTGCAGCTTCCAGAGCAGCTCCTGGCCACCATCCCCACTCCCACAGCCACAGGGAGGGGACAGCAAAGCTGGAGGAGCTCACAGCACCCTGTGACCCATTCCCAGCTGGTGTGGGCTGCAGGGATGGCCTGGGAGCTGCTGGGGACAGCTCTGTCCCCCTCCTGCTCCCAGCAGGACCCAGGCATTGCCCAGCTGTCCTGGAGGCAGGAGGCGAGACGGGAAGTGAGGGGGCAGTGGAGCATGCAGGAGCTGGGGGCACAGGGAAAGGAGGATTTTGTTCACACATCACCTCCCTGCCCTCTCCCAGGGCCTCAGCAAGCCCTTGTCCAGCTGTGCTGCCACAGCCTGCCTGGAAGATGCTTCCATGTCTCAGTTTCCCCAGTGGTGGAAAGCTGGACTGGGATCCAAGTGCTGGGAAAGCTCTGTCCATGGGGAGTGGAAGAGAAGCAGCCAACGGGAGCCTGAGCATGCGGCCAGGGCCACCCCACAGCTCACATGACTGCCAAATCCCACTGGGAACAAACCCAAAGCTGCACCCAACCTCATGCCCTGAGCCTGACGGGCATCAGGGTTGTACCCCCAGAGCTGGGCTGGGGAAAGGTCCAAGCTGAGCTCTCAGCTGCATGGGAATTAAAGGCTGTTTGAGGGTCAGGCGGGGATTTGGGCCAGTTTTTGGCAGTGAGAACTGAGCTCTCTCCTCCAGGTTTGGGGCATTCCCTCTTCTCCAGGTGTTTGCTTTTACCCAGGGCTTTGAGGGGATGACAGGAAAACAAGTCAGCTCTCAGAGCACTTTCAAAGGGCTTTTATGTATTCACAAAAACAAACTCAAACACATATAAGAAAACAAATGGGAAAACCAAAAAAAACCCACCCCACCTAGGAATATGTTCTTATCAACAAAAGAATTGCACAAACAGAGGAGTGAGCTCTGTGCCACCCCACGAGCCCTTCCCCGCCCTTGAGCCCCATCCATGAGAACACAGAGATCATCTTCCCAATGTCCCAGTAGGAATCAAACACTTGGTGGTGAAGGTGACTGGTGCTGCAGGCTGTGTTTTTCCACCTGAGCTGGGAGGAAAAGAGCCTTTATACACCAAAGGCATGGCACTGAGGAAGGAGCAGGCTCCTGGGTCCCTTCCCTTGCTCTGGGAAGGGATTTGGGGTCTTCCCTATGGTTTTCCATCTGCTTGTGTCCTGTCTGCCAGCTCCCTGCCTGCCCTGGGCACCTCAGAGCGTGGAGCTTTTGGGACAGAGCAGCCAAAGCCAGCACGTCTGTATGGCACAGGATGGAGAAGGATGGAGGGACTGCAGGGAGCCCCATCCTTCCCCACTCCCCAGGAGATTTTTTTTGGGCATGGACTGGCTGTGCTGAAGCTCCCCCAGGAAGGGAAATCTCATCTGAGCTCTCCTAAACCCCACGGTGTTTGCAGGAGGAACAGGTGAAATGGGCGCAAGGATTGCAGATGGCGTGAAATCCAACGCCTGCATCTCTGCTGCATGGAAATGGGGGAGGAATTGGTATTTCTGATGCCAAAACGAGAAGAAAAAGCTGGTAATGGGATTGCTGGAGGGTTTGCAAAGCAAATTGCAGAACTACAGTAACTCACTGCAGAGCCACTGGAGCATCCTGGTGTGATTTCAGCCCCCTTTTTACATTTTCTGAGTATAATTTAACGTCATTTTCACAGCAGAAAATCCATTTTTCTCTCCTCATCTCTTAAAAGAAATGGCTGGAACCAACCAGATTTCACGCCAGAAGCAGTTTTGTTTTTCCAAGGGGCTGTCTGGGGGTGGAGGGGGGAAGCTTCAGCCACTACTTCAGGAGCTGAGGAGAACCCAGTCCTCACCCATCTCCTCCCATCCTCCGAGCCCAAACCTCCACAGGGCCAGCGCCGGGAGCGTGTCCAGACCAGCACCAAGGGTTCATCCCCGCTCTGTGGCACTGCCACCAGCTCTCCCCAGCGTCCCTGTCCCCCCTTACCTGCGGGGAGGGTCATAGGATGTCACAGGCAGCACCGGCATCCTCGGAGTGGTCGCAGTTGTGGACGTCCCAGCGGATGTGGGAGCAGCGCAGCAGCGAGGGCTCGTGTCCTTTGCACTTGAGGTTGTCGAGGAAGATGTAGCCGGTGCCTTGGCCGTAACGTGCCTCCCCCCAGGCTGCCAGGGCGTGGCCACAGCCCAGCTGCCTGCACACCACCTTGGCGTCCCGCAGGTCCCAGGCGTCGTCACACACCGTGCCCCACTGGGACAGGTAGAACATCTCCACGCGCCCCTCGCAGCGGTGGCTGCCGTTCACCAGGCGCAGGGAGCCTGTGGAGGGGCGTGGGGTGAGGCAGCCCCCGCCTGTGCCCACCTCAGCGCCGTGTCCCACCGTGCCTGCCTGCCCTGGGTTCAGCCCAGAGCTCCCTCACCGCCTTTGCACAGCCAGGAGCAGGGGGGTGAACAGCCAGAGCTGGGGGTGACCCTCAGAGCGTCGTGGTGGATGTTAAGGTGGAGGAACAGACAATCACCTCTGTCTGTTCCCAGCTCTGCCCCTTTGGTCCATCCCCCCTTTTCCCCACCTCTGTCTGAACCAACCTTGGGGGCACCGGGAGATACCCCAGTGTCATCATTTTTTCCCCTCCCGTGGGTTGCTCCAAGCACTGCCAGATCTTGTGCCTCTGCCTGAGCCACTTTTTTTTTCCACCCTGTGCCAGCATGGAGCATCCCCAGGGTGTGCCACTGTGTCCCCAGGTGTGGCACTGTGTGCCCAGGTGACACCCCAGTACCTACCCTCCTTGGGACGGGTCGGGGCCAACGTGGTGGTTGTAGCAGTGGCTTCTTGGAAATGGTCTTCAGTGTCATCAGCACCTGGTGCAGTGGAGGAGAGGTGACTCAAGGGACAGGGTGGGGCCAGAGCCCCCCAGCAGTGGTGTGGGATGGCTGTGGATGGCTGCAGGGATGTGGGGTGGGATGTGCAGCCTCTGTGCACAAATGGGGACCAGAGGGAGTGCCACCCTCCAGCCATCACACACACTGACAGCCACTGCTGTCCCCACGTGCAGGACAAACCCCGGGGTGTGGGGGCTCATTCACCACCCACAACCCCGTTTGGGGGACCCCATTTCCCACAGCCGGTCTGAGCACGGCCAAAATCCTCCCTACACCCACCGACTTTCCCCCCGAACCGAGCTTCACCGGGGCCCCGCAGACCTTCCCTCTCACACCTCCCGCTCTCACCTCGACAGATGACCCCGGCGTCCTCGTGGTGGCCGCAGTTGTGCTGTCCCCAGCCCAGGTGGAAGCAGTCGGCCAGGCGCTCCTCGCCGCCGCCGCAGCCCACGTTGTCCAGCAGCACGGGCCCGCTGCCGTAGCCGAAGGAGCCCAGCACGGTGGCGGCGAGGGCGGCGCCGCAGCCCAGCTGCCGGCAAACCACCTGGGCGTCGGGGAAGTCCCAGTCGTCGTCGCAGACGGTGCCCCAGGTGCCGCGGTGCCGCACCTCCACCCGCCCGCGGCAGCTCCCGTTCCCGTTCGCCAGCCGCAAGCCGCCACCTGCGTGCCACGACGCCGGGCGGGGGACCAGGGCTCCACAGGGGGTCCGGTGGCCCCTGCTGACCCTCCGAGGGGGTGGGGTGAGCCTCTGGGTTGTGGGGTAACCCCTGGGGATGTGGGTGCAACCCGCTGGGGATGTGGGGCAAAGCCGTGTGGGCGTGGGGTGAGCCTCTGGGTTGTGGGGGAACCCCTGGGGAGCGTGGGGGTGACTGTGGGGATGTCAGTGAGCCCCTGGGGACACACGGGGTGAGGCCTGGTGATGTGGGGTGACATTGGGTACATGGGGTGATTCCCGAGCAGCACTGTGGGCATGGAGCAATCCCTGGAGGTGTGGGATGAAGCTTTGAGCCTCATGGGGTGAACACCCTGTGAGCACGGAGTAAACCCTGGGGACGTGGTGTGAGCTCTGGGGATGTGAGATAATTCCTGGGGCATGGATTGGGTGCTTGGAACATGGGGTGACCTTTGGGGACATGGAAGGAGCCCTGGGGGCATGGGGTGAGCCCTGGGGATGTGGAGTGACTCCCACAGGGACGTGGAGCAAGACTAGCAGCAGCTGCACACTTACTTTCCTGCTCGATGGTCAGGAGCGTGGTGGTGACCACCTCGGTGGCCTGAGAGGGCTGGTCCCTGCTGTCTGTCACTGCTGGGACAAGTGTGGGGACATGTGGGCATCGGGGGGTCCAGATCCAGCCCCCCCTGCCTCTGCTCCAGTCAGTGCCAGTGCCCACCGACTGACCCATGGCAAGACCCTGCCATGGGCAATGTCACCCCCTGAGCATCGCCCACACATGGCAGGACCCCAGGGTGGCCAGGCTGGGTCACAAGGGGACACAGAGGGCACAGCTTCCCCCCCAGACGACTGAGTGCCAACCTCCTACCTGTGGCCGTGGCTGTGAGCGTCTCCTCAGAGTCTGTGGCCACCGAGGTGGTGAATGATGTGATGGTGGATGTGTCCAGTCCTGTGGTGACACAGAGGGATAGAGGTGACACCTGGGAGATTTATCATCAGGATTCATTACCTTTTATGCTTCATTATCCCCTGTCCCTCTGAGCAAGGTCTGGGTGTGGTGGTGCCATCGACTCAGTGCCAGAGGGGATGGGGATGTTTAGGCAGGAAAGGACCAGCCTGAAAAAATTGTCCCTTTTGTCCTACACCATCCCCTTTGTCCATTAATAGCGGGAAAGGGAAAGCACTGGCACTTACTGCTCCCGTCATTAACCATGATAATGAGGGAATTCAGGGGGATTATTAACATTATAAACAGTAATCAGCGGAGAATGGCAGGAATACATCATTTCAGGAGGGGAAGGGGAGGCAGGCTGGGCCTGGCACCGTGCCCGGGCCCCTGGCAGCCGCTCCCTCCTTCCGGACACGGGCAGCTTGTTTTCCAGCCAGCAGAGCAGGGAAATGGCAGCGGGAAATGGCAGGATGGCAGATGCATTTCCCCTGCAAATCACCACCCCGGCTGTGCTCCGGGCTCTTGGTGTGGGGTGGCTAGTCCAGAGCACCAGGGTGAGGGAGGATAAGGAGCAAGGATGCTCCCACAGCGCAGAGCCGAGTCCCTGCCCAGCCTTGGGCATCTCAGCATCTCTCTGAGGCCATTTCTGCCGGGAGAACAGGGTGTCCCTGGGTTTTTCCCCACCCCGAGGGCGATGCCCTGCCCAGTACCTGCGCAGATGACCCCAGCATCCTCGTGGTGGCCGCAGTTGTGGATGCCCCAGCCGAGGCTGTAGCAGGCAGACAGGAAGGGCTCGCTGCCGTCGCAGTTGACGTTGTCCAGGAGGATACGTCCTGTTCCGTAGCCAAAGTAGGCATTGCTCTTGTAATCCAGGGCTTGCCCACAGCCCAGCTGCTTGCAGACCACGCTGGCGTCGCTCAGGCCCCAGTCGTCATCGCAGACGGTGCCCCAGTTGCCGCGGTAGAAGATCTCCACCCGGCCCTGGCAGGTGTCGGGGCCGCTCACCAGGCGGATGCTGCCGTCACCTGGAGGGTGGCAGCACGAGGTGAGGAGGATGTGGTGTCCCTGCAGGTGGCACGGTGATGCCACCATGCCCAGACCCTGCTGTGCCCGTGATGGCGAAGGAAATGAGTGAGGAAGAGCGGGGAAGAGGGGAAAGCTTTAGAGCAGCAGGGCTTGGGAGCCTTGGGAACCTCTGGGATAGGGTGTGGCCATGGACAGCACAGTGATGAGGTCTGGGGGTCTGCACCTCAGGGTTGGAGGGTTGGGAGGCTTCAAGAGGGGTAGCAGGTGACAGTAGGGGACGCTGCCCTCAGGCAGAATGTCCCCCCTGCGATGATAGCTGAGCAGCTTACTTTCCCCATCCTGCACCGAGGCCGTGAGGGTCCTGGTGGTCGGTCCTTCGCTGACTTGTGTGGGTGAGAACTCTGCAAAGGGAAGCAGAGAGGTGGCACCTGCTGCTCCTGCTCCACCTCGAAGCTGGACGGATCCTTCCCGCCCCACTGCTCCGGGAGGCTCTGCACCAAACCAGCCCCAGCTGAAAACAGAGGGGTTTGCAGCTGCACCACCCTGCCCAGAGCTCTCTGCCAACACCGCCAGCCTCTCTTCTGCCTTCAGACCCAGCTCTCCACCTCCTTTTTCACTCCTTCCACCTCTCCTCCCCAACAATGCTGATTCAGTTTCCTGCTCAATCCACAACTTCTGCTCTCTGGTTGCTGTTGGTACGACCTCCCAGCCAACCCAGCATCCCTGCCTTTCCATCCCTCCTTTTCCAAGTCCTGCTTCTGCAGGGGATTCACGGAGCAGCTGCTCCAGGTCTGCACAGCCTCACTATCACGGCTCACTGATGCCTGGCTGATGAGCAGACCTTGCACAGCGAGGGGGGAACGTGTGTGGGGTACATAAGGGTCGTCACGGAGCCGTTCCACTTTCACTTGCCAAGTTCAAACACTTTCCACTGCTTTTCTCACCTTTAGGAACATCTCCTGCTGAAAAGCTCAGCGATTTAAAGAAGCACAAGTCAAAAGGGGAAAGAGCAGTTGGGCAGCAACTGACTCCGAGGCAGGAGCGTGGGTGGGCATGTGCTCCTTCCCCAGGGATCACACTGCAGAGGGCGCAAAGTCCCTGAGCTGGGAGTGACAAGGAACACAAAACAGGCTGGTCACCTTATGGAGCACCAGCCTGCAGAGCTGGGAGCTGACCTGGATTGAGGAGAGGCGTGAAAGGAGGATGCAGAAGGTGTTTGGCTGACCCAGGTCAGAGGAACAGGCTCCACCAAGGCTCCTGCAGCTCCCAAGCCTTACACTCCACAGCAACCCCCTGCTCTCCTTTCCCCCCCAAGGAACCCAACCTCGTTACCGTTGCACACGACAGCCACATCCTCGTAGTGGTAGCAGTTGTGGATGCCCCAGCCGTGGCTCCAGCACTCGCTCAGGGCTGCCTCCCAGCCCTTGCAGTCCACGTTGTCCAGGAAGATGGGCCCGCTCCCCTGGCCAAAGGTCATGGCAGCCGGGAGGGTGATGGCATGGCCACAGCCCAGCTGGCGACACACCACGTTGGCATCCACGATGTCCCAGTCATCGTCACACACCGTGCCCCAGGAGCCGTTGTAGAGGATCTCCACTCGCCCCTGGCACCGGCTGGGCCCGTTGGACAGACGGATCTCTGGGAGGGTGGGGACAGAGAGGTCCCTCAGCAGGTAATGGGGAGCAAATCTACATCAAACTCCTGCTCCTTAGATAAAATCCTGCCCCTTCTCTGTAGCACAAGGCAGTCGTTGGCTTGGTGCTGCCCAGCTCCCTTCATCTGCTGGCAGCAGTGGCTGTGGAGACACAGCACATCTCAATCCAGGAATGAGATGCCCCATCACCAAGGTCAGGCTGGATGGGGCTTTGGACAGCCTGGGCTAGTGGAAGGTGCCCTGCCCGTAGCAGAGGGTGGCATGAGATGGTTTTCAAGGTCCCTTCCAACCTAAACCGTTCTGTGGCTCTGTGATGTTCCCATCACCTCGCCTGCTAATGGGCAAAAACCCAACAGGAGGAGGGAAAAGCAGACATGTGGCACCACGTGCTGACTTACAATAGGTGACGAGGGACAAGATGCAATTAGCAAATTCTTATTAGCCTCGATGAATGCATCCAGAGCTGGTCCCACATGGGAGATGGTGGGATGGAGATGATCTCTCAAGGTGCTGGCCACAGGGAGCAAGTGTGGAAGTGCCCGGGCTCTACCACATCAAGGGAATTACTTACTTGTGTGTGATGCATGGCACAGGAGGAGGGGGCAAAATTCTGCTCTCAGGATAATTAGCAGAATAGGGATAATGAAGAATTTTTATTTCCTTTCTGTAAAAGAAGTTTAGCTTCTTCTTGCCGCTTTTTGTTCCAAACCAATATCTTTCCTTTTTTTAAATTCACCAAATCCCTTCTTTTACCTAAAAAATGCGTTTTTCAAGTACAAAACTTCCTGGAGAAAAGTGACTTTAAGAGAAGAATCTCACCTGGGAATGGCAACAGCTCAGGCTCAGAGGTGGTGCCTGCAAGGGAGAAGAGAAAGGATCAGCTCTCCCCAGAGAGGAGGACGTGCAGCTTGGAGACTGATGGCAGCAGGGATGGGATGGGTGTGGTGGGGAATGGCAGGGTCCAGCAGCCCTTGGACCCTTCCCTTTCCTGCAAAGTCCTGGTGTTTGTAGGGGAAAAAATAAACACCCTTCCCTGGGCCATCACTTCATCTACTTCACAAGTGGGGAAACTGAGGCAGCATATGAGTGACTCTGGCTCTGGTGGGACGGTGCTTGACACACAAGGTGACATATGTGTGATCCTGATGACCCCGGTGACCAGCAGAAGCCACTCCAGGTGGGTCTTGTCTTGGGCCAGGTCTTGGGGACCTTTTTGTCCATCCATGGCTCCATTGCTGCCTTGCTGTGGGCCCTGGGCAGCTCCTGAATCCTCCTGCCCCATCACCCCCACAGAAAGCTTGGGTGGTAAGATGGGAAAAAAGAAAATCAATCCTGCCCAGCTTGAGAAACCCACTGGAGATCTCCTGATGGAAGGTGCTGCACCCTATTGTGCATTTTAATTGCTTTTTTCTTTTATTTCCCCAACAAAATCCACTTTCTGGAAGCTCCATAATTACATGCAAGTACCAACACACCTGCTGAAGGGGTGCAGCCATCCTTAGGGGATGAACAAATCTCATCCAGAGAGAGGTGAGCACATAAAGGATACAGGATGTGTCCTCATCTTTGGACCCCCCCCCACAGCAGGACATTTTTTGGGCACCAAATCCCTCTCAGCCCCAGTGCTGAGTGATGTGTGATTCCTCCCTGGAATGCTGCCAGCATGGGTCACTGAGGGCTCCAGCTTGTCCAGGAGGTCACAGCAACAAGATCATGATGCCCTGGGGCTGGGGAGGGGTGGCTCGACCTCGTAAACATCCCAGTCCACAAGCACTTGTCCAGTGCTGGAGCCCAGCTCAGATCTCCTGGGGCATCTGAGGTGTCCTGGGCTTGAGGCTCTGCCTGCACAATCCTTTCCCATGGGTGACACTTCCCAAAATCCTTCCAAACCTCGTGGAAGGCGTGGCTGCCCACGGCAGGGGGTTTGGAACGAGATAAGCTTTAAGGTCGCTTCCAACCCAAACCATTCCATGATTCTGTCATGCCTCCGTGCTAATTACAGCACCCAAGGACTGATCAACACACCCGTGGTGCCTCCGTGGCCTCTTTTCCTCCCACTGCCTTGGACCAGCCCTGTCCTGCTTCACGCTCAGCCCACCAGCAGTGACATGAAGGTCAATCCCAGGCGCTCCGGAGGCGGATGTCACCTCTGCGAGGAGCGGTGTGAACCTGGGGGGACAGCAGAGCACATGAACCCACCTCCCTTTTTCCTTGCTAGGACGTTGCCTGGGAGACCATTAAGTCAGCCAGAAATCAGGGCTGTCAAAGAAAGACCTAGAAGCCCCAAGAGGAAGGAGAATAAGGCAACAGTCTGGCTGTATCCGTGACTTAGCAAGGATGCTGGGATGAACAGCAGCAGCTGGGGAGCTCCAGAGAGGTCAGGGCTCCTGCCCTCCCCAGCTGGACCAGGCATGGAAAGGGATGCTGTGATTCCAGCAAGAATTGGGGATTAAACAGGTGAGACCACAGGAGCAGAGAGGCTCTTCAGGAGAGGACAGGGAAGGATACAGCAACCCCGTGGGCTGGATAACAGGATAGAGGTAATGCAGCTCATCCCTGCACCAAAAATGGGGAGATGAGAGGGTTTCTAGGAAGAGTGTCTGATCCTGGTTTGTATTGATTTTTAACACCTAGTCCACACCAGTGCCGAAAAAGCAGTGGATAAAAAGGACGTTGATAAATATTCATCTCCCTTTAAGTCAAAATCAAAGCTCTGAAATATTCATTTAAGAGCATCCTCCAGCAAAGTCAGGAGAGATCTGAAAAGAATATGCCTGGTTTGTCTACAATAATGAGGAACGAGGGGGAAACTGTCTTTTTTGAGAAGGGATAGAACCCTCCATGTTTCTCTGATCCACCTTCACAAAGCCGAAAGAAAAAGGGAAAGTGCTCGAGTAAACACCGCTGCTAAACAAAACCACCGAAAGGGAGGACAAATCGCCCTTCGTTAGCGACTAATCTGTGCCCATTAATGAAGAGAACCAGGACAGCCAGGCGATGCAGGGGACAGCGACAGAGCCACGAGGGTCCCCCCAGGGTCCCCACGCCCGGATTGTGGGCACGGATGCTGCCGCAGCATCCTGAGGGGAAAGGGAAGCACCAGCTGAGGCGGTGGGAAGGTAAAACCCGATTTAACTGGTTTAGGATGTGTGGCCACACCTGAATTCCCGGTGTTGTGGCTGCCTGTGCCTTGGTGCGGGTTTGTTGAGGCAGGAATGTGTTCCCCACCGCCTGGCTGTGATTACATGGATAGAGTCACACTGGGATAACTACGCTGCCACAGCACACGTGTGGACCTGCATTCTAGGCCAGGAATGGTTTTTCCCAGGTCTATTCAAAAGCTTCCCATCCTGGCTGGACAGTGCCTGCCAGGAGTGAGTAGGGACCATTGTCCTCAGGGGATGGGTGCTCATTCCACCTGTTTCCTTTGCAGGACTGGTCCCACGGGTCCTGGGGAGCAACTCCAGGAGCATCCCTTGACCATCAACATCTTCCCATGGGTGCTGCCTGCTCTGGAGCCCAGAACTGCTCTGTGGCCAGTGTTGGCAGCTGCCTGTCCCATTCCCCTGCCTGTCCTGAGTGCTGGGCTTGCCATCACAGCCAGGTCACCATGGGACATAAGAGCTGAACGTCCTCCCTCCATCCCTGTGCACACTCAGCGCTGTGGGGGACACCACAGCAATCCTGTGCCTGGAGAAAATCTGCCCGCAAATCTGAGAGCTGGAGAGGAATCCCGGGTGCCTAAAACCCCTCCCACGGCCCCAGGCAGGAGCTCACCGGTGGGGCTGAGGAGGATAAGGAGGATGAGGAGCGTGGCTGGCATCAAGGAGAGAGGCAGCACCTCGATGTTCTGCCTCCTTGTGCCGTGCTGGGTGTCCGGGCAGGGACCGAGTGTCATTGCTGCTTGTCAGTCCTCCTGCAGGCGAATTTCCAGAGGACACTTCCCTGAAACATGCGGACAGCAGTGTTAGTGGTGATGGCCAGCAGAGCCTGTGGTCACCAAGGGCTATGCAGGACCTGTGAACATGTCCCTCCTCAGTGTTTCCTGGAGCAGCGACACATGAAAAATAATTCCAGCTGGATTCATTGATAAATTGCTTGTTAGCAATTTTGTTGTTTTGTTTTTTTGAGTGGCAAGATGAAGCTGAAGGGCCATGTCCCACCTGCGAGATAAAACTCAGCAACAGGGAATGTCAGCAGAAAATGAGGAAGAGATTAAATCTCTTAAGATTCCATTTCCCCCTCATTTACTGCTCACTACCGCAAGGGTGGATTTCCAGCTCTGTCTCACTCGCAGGCTGTCTGGGAGGGGGATGAGTGCTGGCGCTGCTGGCCGGGACATCTCTGGGAGCCCAGCCCCACCTTCCCGCTGTCCCAGCAGCCGGTCTGGCGGCGGTGTGCGCTGGGGGAGCAGTGCCATCGTGAGGATGCTCCCGAGCTGCCAGGCTCAGCTCGGCGGAGCCCTAAAATGAGTCCCTCCAGCCCTCACGGGGCACACCAACTCCTGAAGGGACGCACAACGACTGCAGGCATCTACTGCTGGTCAGAAACTTGGGAAGGTCACTGAAATCCACGGCATCAGTGGCTAAACCCTCCTTCCCATGGAAACCTCTCATGCAGCCTTTTGCTGCTCCTGGTTTTCCCATGGGGAGGCACGGGATGAGAAGAGCTCCGTGTGCTGGTGTCCACCCAGCCAAGGCCCCTCCAGACCATGGGCTGGGGGAGCTCCAGAGCCTCCAGACCAAGGCTTGGACTTCGTTGCCTGCACTAGGGAGAGATGGTGGTGGACCGAAGGGTTTTCTGTGCCCCAGCAAGAGGTGATGGAGGTGCAGGAAGGAGCCCACGTGGATGGGGGACAGCCCCGTTACATCTCCCTGATCTCTGCTGGGCTCCTGCTGACCCAGCCTCTGGAGGAGACTCACCAGCGGACAGACAGCTCAGTGATGGGGGCTGAAAACCAATCTACTGCCCGAGGTGGTGGCTTTCAATACTCCATTCATCCCTCCTGAAGCGCCGAATAATGTCGCCTTTTGTCCCGCGGGCCCTCCCCTCTCCGCAGCGGGGCAGGGCTGACAGACGGCCCCTCCGCCGCCCTGCCCCGGCCAAACCCCGGCATCGCGTCCTGCTCGCAGGGACGTTGTCATCGCTGGCCACTTTTGTGCCGGAGCCAGCGCGTTCCTGCTCCCTGGCAGGGTGGCAGAGGCTTTAACCACTGCGGTGCTGTGCCACGGCTGACCCCAAAGAGAGAAAACCCAGCTTTCCTTCTCTGCCTGTGCTTTTCCAGCTGCTTCTCCATCCTCACCCCAACACTCGGGATTCAGCTGAAAACTGAACTCCCTTCCTTAAACCCAGAGGTGCTGGGGTTCTTTCAGAATCCCCATAGATTAAAATCTGCTTTCAAGCCATAATTAGTCATTCTGGCACTGTAGCAAAACCCAACATCCCTTTTAACATCACTCAGAGAAGCTGTGGCTGCCCCAGCCCTGGAAGTGTCCAAGGCCAGGTTGCACCGGGCTTGGAGCAAGCTGGGATAGTGGAAAGTGTCCCTGCCCATGGCAGGGGGGTGAAATGGGATGAGCTTTAAGGTCCCTTCCAACCCAAACAATTCTATGATTTTGTGATGATTCTATGATTTAAAACGTGTGTTTATGGAATGTGGGTTTATGGAAGCCCCTTCACACCAAGGTTTTCAAGCTGGCAGGTGTCCCATGAAGCCACCCCCCACCAGGGACCCGACGGAAGAAGCAGCAAATCCTCCATCACCCCCACCCTGCACAAGCACTGACCTGCAGGGATGGTACAAAACTCCCAGAGGAGGATCAGGGCTTTAAAGTGGGGCACAGAAAATCCCTGCTTTCACCCCAAATAACACAGCACAGCAGATACACAGTGCCCAGCCAGCTCTTTGCCCTTGGTGAAAACTCCCTCCTCCCACCTGGAGGACCCTTTTGGTCCTCTTTGTACCCCTTGGCCACAGCTGGAGCCAACCCCAGTTCTCTCTCACTTCTTCCACTTTTCAACTATTCAAACAACTTCAGGAGAAACCACAGTTTTTCAGCTGCCACCACCCCGCCAGATCATTATTTGTAATTATCACACTGACCTAAAAAAAAAAAAGCATCATAAATCCACATACCTGTTTGGTATTTTCTCTCCAGTATAAAGATGGGTGTGTCGAATCCCAGAAATATCTGTCCTCTTTAGAAATTAACAAAGGAGCTGCCTAGTTAGTTATAAAATACTAAAAAAAAAAAAATAACGTTTGAAATTAATATTCCCGGTAAGATGTGATGGAGATAAGGCAGGAATTTTTTCTTTAGGTGAGATCTTGCTTAGTAAATTTAAAAGAAAATTAAAAAGGGGGGAAGAAAATGGATCTCATCCATCAACGGAACAGCTCCAGCCTGTCATCTCTTCGCACTTTCGGGACCGCTGCTGGGTTACAGCAGGATGGCAGCCCTGCAACCCATCCTGGGACAGATCATCCCCAAAGCAAAGGAGAAAGAGAAGGAGCAGGAGAAGGGAGGAGAAGAGGAAGAAGGAGCAGAAAGAGGAGAAGAGAGGGAAGACCGCTAAGGAGACATGGCGCGGAGGGAATGGCTCGGGTTTCAGGGAGGCAGGCAGGGACACATCCTTAAATTGGGTGCTGGCAGAGCCTGGGTTACGCCTCGAGGGGAAGGAAGAAGCTTTTTCAGAGGATTTGGGCTTTTCAGCTCCTTCCCACCTCCCTCCTCGGCTGTCTGAGTGCCCACCTGGAGAGGAAGTCAGCAATAACCATCTGGCTGGAAATACTTCTGTCGGTGTCTGAGCCAGCGCTGGGATGCGGCAGGAGGGGATGGGTCTGACCTCCTTCCCTGCCTGGGGGACTTGGAGACCTGTTCCTTGGGCAAACCATGGTCTTCCCTGCCTCTTCCCAGGCAAGAAATTAGCTTGAGAGGTCCCTTTTTTGCAGGATTTTTCCTGTCTGACCATCCAAGGCATCTCTGCTGAGGACATTAGAGGGACCTGACCTATCCTTGTGCTCTCAGCATGTGGTGAGGGATGTCCTGTGGCTGGAAACCTTTCCCATCCTCTTCCATCACCTCCTGCTCTGCACATCCATGTTGTCTCCTTCTGCTCCTGACCAGGCCATCTCTTTATTTTGAAAAAAATAGTGTGTATTTAATAATTTTTAACTATTACAGCTTTTTAACCATTTTAACCACTATTGCAAGTAAAAGCCAGAAAATGTGAGACCTTTGGGTCTCAGCAGCCTTGAAGACCACGGAAAAGGAACCTCCAAACATACTGGGTTTCCCAGCCTTATGAATTCTTAGGTTCCCCAGCAATTTTAGGAGCCTGGTGTGCTTTTGGCTTTGAACGAGTTGATTTTATGAGCCACGGAATTCCTGCTCTCATTCTCATGGGAGGCAGAATTTGCCTTGTGGCTCTTGCGGCTGGATTTTTCACTTGCTCCTATGCAAAGCCCAGACTTCTAAATGCCCTAAAAAGCCTGGGTTTTATATTTTAACTCTGCACAAAGCCAGCTCTGCCTACAACTGTCGCCAACTGCTCCTGCTGTTCCTTTCTTGCAGGGATTTAGTAATTAGCAATTAGGCACTTTTATTTCCCGGTAGCAGCAAAGTTCTAATTAACCAGATCATGAGCACAAGTTTCAAAGGTGCCTTTTAAGTCTGTTTTGCCTAAACTTTGACAGACTCCCCACTGTCCTGGCTGTCTGCCAGGGCCCACGGACTGGGAATCATCAGCTCCAGCATCAATCCACATCCAGGTTTTGCAGACCAAGAACAAAATGCGGACAGGCAGGGATAAGATGCTCTCCACCCTGTCCAGGATATCTCTGGGCATTTGGGGCAGCATCTCAGCCTTTTTCCATGTCTGCATCGTTCCTGCATGTGCTTTGAGTGGCTTGGCAGTATCAGGCTAGGGGATTACGCTGCTCTGGGGAGAAGAAAACACAGCCAGCCTTATTCAGGGAGCAGCCACAACATAAAAAAAGGCTAATTATAAAATTCCACAGGACAGCAAGGCTGTTCTCTTGTGTGCCAGGGGAAAAAAAAAGAAGCTCTTTTTATGCTTCTTGATGGTCCTGCTGCCTAGACGGGGACACTCCAGGACACTCTGGGACACTCCAGAGATGTTCACAGGAGAGAAGCTTCTCAGGGCCATCCCCGTATCTACTCAGCAGCTGCCACATGCCACCAGCAGCATCTGCCACAGCTTCCTATGGCAGTGGGTGGCATCTCCAGCAGACCTCTTTTCTGGCAGCAGTTTGGCCATGGGTAGAAACCAGGGAAAACAAGTGGCTCATGAAACTGCAGAAAATACAAGGCCTCCAGATAAAAAAAAACAAAACTAAAACAAAACCAAACCAAAAACCAAAAACCAAAACCGAAACAAACCAAAACCAAAACTGAAACAAACTAAAACCAAAAATCCAGACCGATTTCCCTTTTCGATTAGTTGGGAAAATACAGAGAGATAAACTCATTTGTCCAGGCTATGCCATGGCCAGGAAATGCATTGGGGCTGTAAAGAAGAGCCTGGTGCTGTATGAAAGAGCCCTAAGCTGAAACAAAAGGCATCTTCTTGCTGCCAATAGGGAAACACTGGGCTAAGAACACAAATTGCTGTTTCGAGCCTTAGCCAATGTAAAAAGAATGACAGGATTCCCCTGCTGATCGCTGTGCTAAATCACTGGGTATTTAGGGGCCTCCTGCTGCTGCTGCTTTCACTTTGGGGAGCACCGGCACGAAAAATGCTGCATCCACAGCAAGATGGAGCCTCCCCTCCTTCCTCTGCTCCTCCCGCTGCTCCAGGGCACGGACAGTGATGGGATCCTGCAATGTGGGGTCCAGGGAGCTCTCAGCCCCAAACCGGCCTTTGAAGAAGGCAAAGATGTAAATCCAGTACCAGACCATTTTGGTTCCCTGTCCTGACATCAAGCCCCGCCTCGGTGCAGCTGGAGCTGTGCTCCCCGCACACCCCTGTGCTATTTGGGAACCACCAGCTAATTTTAAAGTGTTTTCCAGCAGTTTAAAAGTCCTGAAGGGACGGCAGGGCTGAGGAAAAAGCAGTGGCATCCCCCGGAGAGGCTGAGCGTTGCCCTGGGCTGCAGCAAGCCGGAGCTCGGGGAGCGGTACCCATCCCCTCCCCGGACAAAATCACCTTTGTTCCTCCCTAATCTGCTTCCTGCAGAAACCACCCCGGGCAGGTGGGAAGGAGCAGCCCAAGGACGCGGTGCTGACAGGAGGATCTCTGGAGGGCAGCAGACCCACGCCACGGGCTCCGGCCGCCATCCAGGGCTGGGGAGGAGCAGGAACGGATCACCGCGGGGGAGAGGGGATGGGAAACAGGGAGCTGGGGCCCCTCCCTCACCAAAGGCGCTCGCTGTGGGCTGTGAGCTTTAGGGTGCGTCTGTAACTCCCTTTTCTGCCTGCCATTACCTCTGGGGGTGAAACTTCACCCGGCAGCGGGTTCCTACGGGACAACAGCCATATATATATATATNATTTATATAGGTGTATTTATTTTTATGACTTGTCCATTGGGACCAGCACTTGCTGGCTTCTCTGCCAGCCCTGGGGAATTAATTCATCCCACTCCTGCTGCAGCATCGCTGCTGTGAGATGGGGCTGCTGCAGCCTCGGTGCTTTTCGATTCACCCCAGAGAGTCCAAACTGTGCCAAAGTGGGCGGTTGGGAAGTGACGGCAGGACAGACGGGGTGGACATCGCTGCCTGGCAGTGCAGGAACCTGCGTGAGGATGGAGAAGCCGTGCCCCAGCCTGACGCTGATGGAACAGCTTGGGTTGGAAGGGACCTTGAAAGGCTCATTCAGCTCCGGGAAAGCTCCCGGGGGATGGATCGCCTGCCGTGTCGGCTGCCAGGCGGCTGAGTGTGCACTAGGTGGCACGCAGCTGCAGGGAGAAGCGCTGGAGACAGCGGAGAGAGGAAAGATTCGGGAAAAGAGAGGAAAGCTCCACTGGGAAAAGCAGGCAGAAGTTGAGTTCTGCCCCTAATTAGCACTAATAGCGAGGTGAGTGTGGCCAGAGCAGGAGAGACAGGAACACAGCCCAGAGGAGTTGGTTCCGGGGTTTTCCAGCTGGATTTAGCAAGGAATGGAGAGAGCCTTTTGATCGGGGTCAGGATGACAGGAGAAGGGGCAAGCCTTTTAACTGAGAATAAATTTAAATTTAGGATTGACATAAGGAAAGAATGTTATATCATGAGCATGATGAGGCCCTGGCACAGGTTGCCCAGAGAAGATATGGATGCTGGAAGTGTTCAAGGTCAGGTTGGGTGGGGCTTGGAGCCACCTGAGATGGTGGAAGGCGTCCCTGCCCATAGCAGGGGCTTGGAACAACCTAAGCTGGTCCCTTCCAACACAGACTGTTCAAGATTCCATGATTTCCCCAGAGAAGGCAGGCAGTGGAACGCAGAGAGCTGAGCTGAGCTCAGGGGGCACCTCCCACGACCAGCAGGGATGAGGAAGATGTCCCTCTCAGCAGGTCATTCCCCAGGGTTGGACAGCAAGGTCACCCAGCAGGAGGGGGATGCCCACACCAGATCCATCCCTGCTTTGTCCAGCTGGTCCCTGGCAGGAACCAGCAGCAGCTGCTGCAGAGGAAAATGAAATGAAATTTCACCTATTATTCCTTGCCTGCAGAGGAATTTCTTCCTAATTCCTGTCACTTTGGGTTTGTCTGCTCGGGGAAATTAACCTGAAATCGAGTGGGCTGTGAATTCAAAGTGCTGCAGCAATCCCAGCAGAGCTTGGACAGGCTGTTTCCTAAGTGGCCAGGCTATTCCCTGGAGCACCAGGCTAAGCCTGGCAATTTAACAGAGCCTCAAGCATCAGGTTTTGTAGATATTAGTGTAGGACCTCGAGCCAAAACCGTGTGAGAGGCAGCAGCCATGGAGAAATTAATTCAACAGCCTTGCAGCACCACTGCAAGAAAAGGAGCAGGGGGAAAGCAAATATTTGGCTGGTTACCCCAGTGCGTGGATGGATCAGACAGGAGGTGATGCCACGGTGGAGGACTCAGTGCTTTGCATACTGATTTGAGGAGCATGCAGAAAAGGGTGTGGGAAAGAGCAGCGTGGGCAAAAAGGGATCCAGCTGAAAACAACAACAAAAAAAGCATAAGGGACTATGCTAAAATCTGGGGATCGTTAAGGTAAAACTCATGTAAAATATAAAATATTTTTGCAGGCAGCGAGGATTGTGAGGTCTTCATCCCTCCCCTTTGAAAACAGGGTCCTTAGGAGCAGCAGGACACTGAGGTTCACCTTTCAGATTCAGGGATCATCGAGGATCTTGACAGCCACCCTCACACAGCACAGCTGGAGGAAGTTGTGCAGTGGGGTCTGACAGGCTCAGCTGGTCAGCAGACCCCACATTTATTCTGCCCATGGCTCTGTTAACCCCTTTCGGGTTGTTGGACCATTGTGGGATACAGGACAAGTGACGGAGAGGTGTGAGAAAAGGGAGGCTGAGGACAAACCATGCACTTGTACTGCTGAGATGAGTTACCTCAACCACTCACAGTGCCTGACAAAACCTTCCAGGGCCCCTGATGCAAAGTCAGAGCATGAATCCCTGCTCGAAAATAAAAAAAATAAATAAATCCAATGCAATTTAAGACTCTTCCCACAGCTCAGCCACCACCTGACTGGTTTATCTCCACTGTACAGCCCTTCCCTCCACCCAGGAGCTGCACCCAGTTCACCTCTGCTCTCCCCCACCCTGCAGCCCTTACCAGGAGCACCTTTCAGCCCTGGAGCATCACCCTGAGCCCTCGCCCTTCCTCTCTCACCAGCCAGGACTCCTCACTGGCAGCATCCCTTTGTCTCCCAGCCATGCCATGAAGGTCTGCAAGACCCGATAGAAACTCTTCTTCACCACCCTCAAACCTCCCTTAAACCTTTTCCTGTTTAGGATCACAGGATCCACCCATGCAACCACATGGATCACATAGTCTGCTCCCAGCATGGCTTTATGAAGCATTCCTATCTATTTCTCAGGAAAAAAAAAAACAAAACCCTTTGCATTGCTCTCCAGTTTCTAATTACAGTCGCAGGAGACAGGAATCCCAAGCACCTGAGTTGTAAATGTGAAACTTATTGCTTAAGCAGACACATTACACGCAGGCTATCAATCACTTGTGGCAATTATTAGTACTTTGTGAGTATTTTGAACTGGAGTATGTGACAGTCTCATCCATCCTGGAGCAGAGAAATCCATGGGCATTTGCATACGAGGCTGAGCTGTGTGGGGATGCAGCTCCAGAGGGTTTTCACTGGAGCTGTCGTGGTCATGTGCTTGGCACTGTACATTTTGGGATGAAAACTGACTTTATTCAGGCTCTGTAAAAATTAGTCTCACATGTTTAACGCTGGAAGAAGAGTTTTATAATATCCCTCCATTCCTAAGTGGTTCTATATGTTATTATTTGCTGCAACTACTGACTCCAAACGTAATGTTCTTTATTTTATACACCTTTCGGGGCAGGTGTATCATGGCATGGGTGTAAAGTCTAGGGAATTTTCAAGTCATTTGATAAGGACTGGTGAATACTTCCTGGTTCAGAAGGAATTATGATCTTAAAGGGTCTTTTTCAACCTAAATGATTCTCTGTTTCTGTGGTTCTTTAATCACTGCTGCCAAGGTCTTGGTTGGAGTCCCAGGAAAGGGGAAAAACCCAGGTGGGGTCTGACCTACCTCTAAGAGAGCATGAAGAAGTGATCCAGCATCCTCCAAGATGCTCCAGGATCACAGGAATCCCTAAATAAACACACACATCTTGCAAGGGGGGGTGATGGAGGTGCAGCAGCGGGGAGGGAGCAGTGCTGTGTCCTTGCAGGGATCTGTGTCACAGGGGGTTGTGTTCCACCATCCTCATCCCAAACAAGGAACAGGCACCTCCAGGGCTTTGCTTTGGAGGTACATGGGTGTAAATAAAACCAACCAGGTGGTGAGCAGCTGATTGATCCAGGCTGGATCTGGGTCCAGGGGTCACACCCACAGCACCCAGAGGTGTTAAACTGCAGGAGAGGCTGTGCTGGTGGTGTGCCACGCACCCACACACCCCATCACACCCACACACCCCATCACACACACCCATCCCATCACACACACCCATCCCATCACACACACCCATCCCATCACACACACGGGCACTCTCACACTCAGAATCCCCTGTACACACAGAGCATCTCACCCCCCAGTACTACACATGCTCACACTCACACGGATGGTGTCACACTCATGCACAGTCACACACACCCCCACACCATCACTCACACTGCCACACTCACACCCCCACTGTCCCACACGCACGAACATCAGTTCTCTCTCACACACTATCACTGTCAGTATCACTTACACCATCACTTTTCCACATCTATTCACACTTACCGTGACACACTGTCACACTCTCATTATCATACACTGTCACTCACATGCACCCTCACTGTGACACACTATCTCACATTCACTATCATACCCTACCACACACACAGTCACTAACACACACTCACTGTCACACACTCACTACCACACATTCTCACTCGCACTATCACACAGTATCACACACACTCATTATCACTATCAGACCCTCATTATTGCACTCGGCCCTACACACTCGCACTCACTATCATTGCCACACTCATAAGCAAACTCGTTCCCACACATTCCACACACTTGTTATCACACTCGGTCCTGCACACTCAATTATCACTATCACACACTCATTAACACACTAATTAACATATTCATTATCACTATCACACACTCATTATCACTATCACACACTCATTGTGACACAATCGTTAACACACTCACTATCACATTACTACACTCGCTCCCACACGGCCTCACGCTCACCGTTACCCTCCCTCACGCCTCCGCCAATCACGTCCCCGCCTCCCCCTTGGCCCCGCCCTCTTGGCCCCGCCCCCTCGGCTCTCCCCCTGCCGGCCTCGCGTGCGCAGGCGCGGAGGTTCCGTGTCCGCGGGCCGGGAGCGGCGGCACCGGGCCCTGCTCGGGGTGAGGAGCCGGGGGGGCCGGGCCGGGCGAGGGGTGACGGCACCGGGGGACAGCGGCGCCGGGACGGGGGGCTGGACTGGGCTAGACTAGACTAGACTAAGCTGGGCTGGGTTGGGCTGTGCTTCGCGGGTTGGGCACCCCGGGCGGGCACCCCGGGCAGCCGGTTCCCCGTGCCGCGCAGCCCGGGCCGTTCGAGAGGGACCACCCGGGCCGCTGCGGCCGCTTCGGGCCCGGCCTGCCTGGCGTCCGGTCGGCCCGGGAACACGGGCGCCTTTCCCCTCGCAGCAGGCCCTGGCTCCTCCACTGCTCCCGGGGCGGTCGGTGCCGCCCGGACACCCCCCTGCACCCCTGGGGGCCGGTGGGAGCCGACAGGCGGCTGCGGTGGGTGGCGGGTGCTCCCCAGGGCGCTCCCTGAGGGGTGGGTGGCCCCCTTCAGCCCGGCCCCGAGGCACCGGCTCGTCGAGGTGGGACCCGCCTTGGCTGTTCCGAAGCTCCAGGAGTTCCTGCCGCTGGTTGAAGCCGTTGGAGAGCTGGAGGGGCTCTCCGGGTCGTGCCAGGTTCTCACTAATAAGTCAGTAATCTTCCTGCAAATAAATAACCTGCCTGGGTGCCCGGAAGGACCCAGGTATAGTCGGGTTGGACACAAAGTGTGATGAGATCCCGTGTCCAGGTGGGATCCTGTGTCTGGGTGTACCTGCCCTCCTCTCGCTGCCTCAGTTTTTCAATTCTATGCCCGAAACCAGCCCTCGCCTTAACTGACAGGCAAACGCTTTGTTCTGCCTCAGTTGCCGCCTCTATTTTCCCCCTCCGAAGGGAACTCGGCTAAAAGCTTGTTTTGAATGGAAGCGGTCCAGGTTTGGAGCAGCCGGCTTTATTTCTTCTGTTGTTTTGGCTGTCAACCCAGCCACCTTGTGCCGGGAGCATCAGCAGAGGCTGGGACAGGACTGGGATGGATCTGTGTGCTTGGAGTTGTTGCTGTGACCCTTCTCTGCTGCCGAGCTCTGTCCTTTCTCTTTGGTTGGTGCTAATCGGTGCTGGGTGCTTGTGTAAGGAAACGTGTGTTTGGGTATGAATTACCTGGCAACAGCTTCCAGCCCTGTAGCATCGGGTTTTGCTGTGCCCAGAAGTGCAGCTCAGCTGGTGTGGGGGCCCTGGCTGGGTGTTTTGGGGTTGAGGGAGGGCTCAGAGCACCTGTAATGCTGCTCCAGTCGTGCCCCCTGCACAGGGTCACGTTTTACTGCAGCCCTGTGGCCTCCCTGTGCTTTATGTGCTCCCCTAATCCCTGTGTAATCTCTTCCCATGGGATCTTTGTGGCCCTCCCAGTCCTGTCACTCCAAGTGGTGTCGTGATGCGTAACAATCCCTCCTGGGCACTCTTTTCTGAACAAACCTGCTGAAAAGTCTCTATTTTACCAATCTGGTGACTTTTATTTTTAATTCAGCCCAGCTCAAGAGCTCCCAAGGCTCTTTTTCTTTTCCAGGTACAAGCTGGCATTTCGTGAAAACTTTTATCAGCGCTGGCAATTCAAGTTCAGAAACTTAAAAAAGAAGTTGGCGTTTTTAGAAACCGTCTCAGACCCATGAATTTTAACATCCTGCATTTAAAGCAGAGGAAGTTCTGCTTTCTGGAAGTAGAACAGAGAATTAAACACAGCTTTCAAAGGCTTTAATTCCCGTTCTCCAGCTTTCTCACCACCATTTGCTGGAATTTGAAGAGCAGGGAGTGAAGCTGCTGGAAAACACATCTGAAACACAGTCAGTTTTTTTCCTGTCCAAGTCCCCAATTAAAGCCATGTGGACAAATGTTTCAGAGGTTGTGCTGGGCGTAAAGTTCCAACCAAACAAATCCAGACTCAAGCTCTGAGCCCATGTTACCAAATACCTTCAAAGTGAAGGGCATCTGGCTGGAATATTAAGGTCTGCACTTGAATTAGCCAGGGTTTTGCTTTCACTGGAGGAAGGGTGGCCCAGGGAATTTCTGACTGGAGCCATGGTTGTTTGGTGAATAAGAGCTTTTAGGGCTGATGTGAATTTCAGCTTTTCAAGGTATTTTAAAAGCTTGAGGTGAAGTGTTCTAGTCTGTGAGATCTGAGAGAAGACGTGAGCTGGGATGTGTAACACATCCCAAACCACATCCCACTCTTCCCCAAACCCTTTCTGCTGTGTTGTCATGCTGAACACTCTACAAGCAGCTCCAGTATGGAATTTCTCAGCTTTTAATATTTGCGTGCTGCTGAATTCCCAAAGAGAAGTCAGGAGCTGCAACTTTAGGCCTTTTCTTTCTCGTTTGCCGCAACTCCAGGACTTTGTGTAATTCTGGCTTACTTGATGCTCTCCCACATTCCTCGGTTCCCAATCCCTGCAAACAGCTGCTGGCTCCAGCAGCTTTCAGCAAGAGCTGGCAGGAGGCTGAAATACGCCCCTTTGCTCCTCCTTTGGAGCAGCAGTCCCAGCACAGGAAATATTTTTCCACTCCGATGGGGAAGTGGATGTTGGAGCACGCGACACTCTCGTGCAGCCAGCCCGAGGTACCTTCACGTGTGGTCCAGGATTCACAGCATTGCTGCCACCCCGGGGTGAGGGACAGGCTGTTGTCACCCAGCTGTCACCCCAGTGAGCGTGAGGTGGCACGGGAAGGAGGTGGCTTTTCTGCTGCAGTGTCTGCTTCTTTGCATTTCCTGCTGCTGTTTCAGAAAGGAAGGAAAATGAATCGCTGACTCCCTCCTCACAGCCTCCCTCTTCTCTGCTCTGCGTGTGGCTGCAGATGAATATTTGGTAACAGCTTTGGGGGGGAGGGAAGGTGTTGGTTCTTTATTTGGGGTTCAGAGCACCTGGTGCAGGGGGGTAGGACAGAAAATGCCACAGCTTGGCTTCTGCTCTGAGTTGAGCATGGACAATGCTGGTGGTCCTTGAGGTGGAAAAGGGTTGGTGTGAAACCTACCATAAAAAGAAGTGGCAGAGGCAGGTGTTGGATTTGATACCTTAAGTCTTAATTTGCTGTTTGAGCAGTAAAATAACTGTCCTCGGTGTGTTAGGCGAGAATGGATTGCAAGGAAAAGATTAATAGCAGCCACAAGGGTTGGGTCTTGGTGATCTGGAGTGATTTGTCACCAAGACCAGTTGAGCTGGGGGTGTTGTGTAAAAATCTCAGAGCAGCTCATAAACTAATTTACACCGAATTCCTGGGGAAACTGTTGCCTTCCTCTTATAAATGCAGACGTGTGGGTGTGTCTGTTCTGTGCTAGCTCTCCTTCTCTGTCTTTTTTAAGCTATCAAGCCACACGGGCATGGTGGATGGGACGCTCCACGGAGCGTGGGATCTTCCCCCATCCGGCAGGGATGTCATTCTCTGTGCAGATGGCATCCTCCAGTGGAAGCCACCCACTGCTGCTCTGCCTCTTGGGAGACCTGAACTTTTCCATTGGATGGGAAGGAAGCTCACGGCTCCCTGCTGGCTGCTGGGAGTTAAGCGAGCAATCAGTGACGTGAGACCTCAGAAGGGAGAAGGCGAATTTATTTTAAAACAAAATGAGTTTCGCTCATTCACAGCCAAACCCACCTACACACGAGCACCAACGTGTGGATCTCCGTGCGGTTGTCCAGCATTTGGACAGATGTGTGTGCAGATGGTTTGGACAGGATTCCCCAGAATGACACAACAGACAAGGAATGTCAAATATCAGACCCTCTTGGTGATCATGTGATGCCTTTGGATCTGCTCTTTTTACATCCCTTGGGGGCTGAGAGTGGTGATCTCTTCTTGTTGGAATTTATTCACTGTGTGTCTGTGTGGTATCTTTGGGCTGCTACCCTTTCTCTGTTCTTCCCCAAATCATCTCTTAAGGGCTTGAGTCTCTGATGCTGATTGTCCCTTGTTTCAAGATGTTCCTTGTTTTCCAACCTGAGAAGCTGCAGATAGGTGTGCTTTGATCTTGAGGACCTACTAAATCAGTGCCCTCAGCACAGGCAGTTGATTACACCCTGTGTTCCTCCTGGTTCTCCTTGCCATCTGTTTTTTGCTGGGATCACACTCAAGTAAAGAAGTGTGCGTACTGTGATTTGTAAATTCTGCATTAAGAGTTGTCTTCTGGCTTTGTTTGCATGTGTGATGCTGCACAGGAGTCACAGGACTGATCCTTGGCCAAAACTATGTGGTCAGAAGCCTGAATGGAGCTGATGGTGTAGCCCTGGAGCTCAGATCAGTGTGAAGAGTTTGGGAACCCCTTGTGTAATTCAGTCATTTCTGTGAATGAGTGTTTGGCCAGCATTTGGCAGCTCACATTGGGGTGGTCAGTGTAATGGTGCCAGGAGCAGTGCTGAGCATGGGGAAGGGGCAGAATGGCAGCTTGCCTTGGCACACTGCTGGCCAGTGAGTGTCTGTCTGAACTCATGCCAAGGCTTACAGGTCTGCCTGACGCAGATCAGCAGTGGCTGTGGGATGGTTTGGTACGAGTCTGTGGTGACTCAGGTGGTGTTTGGTGCCACAGACCATAGGAAGCAGAGTCTCTCTGAAGAGTGTTTGCTCTCAATTAGCAGGAGAAGCTGCCAGCATTGGCAGGGAGTGAGTGGTGGTACCTCACTCACCCTCAGCCAGAGGGTTTTGAGGCCAGTCTGCTTCTCTAAAATCCAAATGTCTTTGTGAAAGTCAGAGCTTGTTTCCCTCTCCGATGGCTTGTGTGATATGGATGCGAGGTGGGAGAATTCGGGACATCATTCTCAGCTCCCTGTGCTCTGTTACTTGTTGCAGGTCCCCAGGAGAAAATGGTGTGAGGCCATCAGAGCTGCCGCTTCCAATCCCAGCGTGCCCAGCCCTCAGGGAGGACCATGGCAGCAGCTCAGGGAGCCGCGGGAAGCAGCTCAGCCGGGCCATCCGGCCCGCCCGCTTCTGCCCCGGGGCACAGCAGCAGCTCCACGGCAGTGGCGGTGTGGGAATGGCAGGATGAGTTCGGCAGGTGGAGGCCCTACCGAGGCAACGTGTGCAGCTACATCGAGCAGGTTATCCAGGCCTCGCAGCAGAAGGGCCGGCGCTCGGGGTCGGGGCTGGCCAGCAGCATCCCGCTGGGACACGCCGATCCCGCCCTGGCTCCCTATGTCATCGACATTCCGAGCCTGACGCAGTTCCGGCAGGATACAGGTAAGGGAGAGTCCCCACCCGTTCTGCTGGTGTGCGTGGGGATGAAGCAGGGCCTTGTTCTGTGTGTAAGAGCCTCGCAAAGCTCTGCTGTTTGCTGCCACGCTGGGCAGCTCTGTGAGCACATCTGCTGTCTGCTGCCCAATGTGGAAAAAAAAAAATCTGTGGGACTGGGTGCAGGCAGACAGCCGTGACCTCTTCAGGAGCATCGTCATGGAACCCCTGGAGCTCCCAGCCTGTGAGCCAGAGCTCTCAGAGCTGAAAACTTCCTCCTTCCCCTGCCCCCCTCTCAATCCATTCAAGATCACTTGCGTAAAAAAAGCCTTTTTACAATTCCAGCCCTCCTGCTTGAATCCCTTGCTCCCTCTGGAGCTGGAGTGCCAGCTGCTTTACCTTGGCATGCAGCCCTGCTCAAGCTGCTTGTGAGTGCCTGCGGCCCACGCACGACACCAAAGCGCTGCAGCAGAGTATTCCCTCCACTTGTGCCGTGTGAGCCTGGCTTGCTTCCTCCCAAGGAGAAAGGGCAGGATGGGCTCAACAGCAGAATTGAGGCCTGATTTTCATTCTCCTCTCTCTTCAGGTCACTGGGAGTAGCAGCTCAGAATCTGCTGATATGACTCCTGCCCTCTTTTGTTTCAGATGTGCTGAGCAGCTGGAGCTTAGAAAAGGGGCAAGGATGGAATGCATGCACTTCATCCCTGGAAAATCCAGGGAGATCCCAAATTACACACTCCCAAATGAGTGGCTGCTTTGGAAAATTTTCCATCCATCATTTTCCCCTTTGCTAGTGTCTCTCCAGGATGCAGTTGAGCATCATCCCAAGCTTTAAAGAGTGGCATGTGCTGGTTTCTTGCCAGTTAAAACAGTAAATGAGCAATATTTTGAATCAACTGCATGATCAGCCAATTCCAACAGGAAAGGGAAGTGGCTGGAGCAAATGTGAGTGGTCATCACAGCTGCATACGTAGTTTTATTCTGACTCGGTGACCTTAGGCTGAGTTTATCTAATGGTGTCCTGGGTGAGGTGAGGAGCTTTCTAAGCTGGAGGCCTTGGCAGGTGTGCTCAGCTTGGCCTGTTCAAACATCTGGAAGGCCAGCTGAGGCTGTGGCTTTGAGTGACACAGCATGGACCGCCAGAGCTGGCACCAGCAGCTGCTTCTTTCCTGTTTTTTTCATGCCAAACTTAGGAAGGAGCCTTCCAGCCTCTGGCTCTTTCAGCCAGTGTTCCAGCCTGGGGACAGCAGTCCTAAGCTGTCTGGTGAAGGTGAGCAGAGAGCCTGTGGGAGGGTGAAATGTGTCCCAGTGTGAAGGGGACATTCTTTTCCACAAGTGCAGCCGTCTGTCCTTAGAGGGTTTGTAACTCTTTAGACTCTTGTGGAAGATCTCAAAACACTCAGTGAATATTGTCCATTGCAGGGTGGTTTGGAGCTGTTCATCTCTGAGGAACAGTCCAGTTCAATTCTGGAAATGATGTTGGCTGGTATGATCTCATCTTTCCTTGATCTAGATCTGAGTTTTGAGTTGTTAATAACAAAAAGGCTGATGCTGCTCCACAGCTCTCCTGCAGTGTTTCCCATTGATCCAAAGGGATCAGAGTGGCCAATGCTGTGCACCTCCCTCCACAAATACCTGTGTGCTCTGCAACGTGACTGTTGGAAAAGTTCTCATATCCCCTTTCCATGGCCCAGTTCCAAGCAAAGCTTTTTCTCTCTGCAAGGTTCTGCCTTAAACGTGAACCTTTCTGAGCGAGCCGCCAGCTGAACTTTGTCATGTGCTGGAGAAAAGAATCCCTGCAGGAAACATCCCCATGAAAAATCTTTAAACAGTGCAAAAAATAGGCTGTTGTATTCTGCTCATTAGCTTTTAGACAGATAAATAGGCTCTTCAAAGGAAGCCAGGGAGAATAACAGGAAGCCAGTGTTAACGGGAGCAGCGTCCCCAGCAGCAGGGAATGACAGCTGTGCGGGGGGATCCTGTGGGCAGGATTAGCTGTAGGCTTCAGCTGCTGCTCAAGGCAGATTAACTGGGACTGAGTGCAGGGGAGCAGCAGGAGTTGTCCTCTCACCACAGCTGTTTGCCCACCCTGGAGAGGAATGCCACTTTCCCTGCCAGCCCAGGGGAAGGGGGATGTTTTCCAAGTGCATGGCCTTGGTCTTGTTGTTGACTGCTAAAAAATCTAAATTTCTGCTGCTGTTTGGTGTTAAAAACACAAGTTGCTTGCAAGTCCTGCAGTCCTCTTTGTGTTGCTTTTATCTTCTGAGCTGCCAGTGGAGCAGGGGGAGCCTTGCTAATCTCCTGGACACCTTGCCTTACCTGTGGTAATCCCCTTTCTCTGGGAGCAGGTTCCCTGCACTCATTTCTAAATGTAATGCCTGTCTCATCATCTCATTCCCAGTCCAGTCCCATCTGTAGTCCTCCTGCTCAGGGCTTTATTCCTGAAGTTACCCACCTTTTGAGGCTGTGGGTTTGTTTCTGAAACTTGGCAGGACTTGCTGGATAGGAGCAGTCATTGCTGGAGTTTGCTTTTGGCTGTTTAGTCTCCTTTTCCACTAGGACATCAATTCCAGGCTGGGAAGGTCTTCTTGGTTCTGCTGATATTTCTGCCAGAGGAAGGTCTGGTCCCACAGGAACCCTGAGCTGCACGGTTGAGCTGTTGGGGAGGTTGCTGTGTTTGACTGGCTGCTAGTAGTGTTTTAAGTGTGCTGATGAGATGTTATTTGTTGGCTGGTGTCACTGGAGAGTCCTGCTCTGCAATAAGCAGGACGCTTGGTGTTTCTTTGGAGCAGAAACAAGTCTTGGCATTCCTTGGTCTGGCACATT
This sequence comes from Cyanoderma ruficeps, assembly GCA_008694505.1. Classification (NCBI taxonomy): domain Eukaryota; kingdom Metazoa; phylum Chordata; class Aves; order Passeriformes; family Timaliidae; genus Cyanoderma; species Cyanoderma ruficeps. Next base: position 902,488 of record VZDJ01000038.1, on the reverse strand, counting down.
CTGCCTTTGAGAGAGCCTTAGCCTTTGTGTCAGCTCTGGAGCTTCAGCAGTGCTGAGATAAGGAAACAGTTTTCACAACTACTGGGTGCAATAACAGCAGCATGATCCTGATGCCAACATGCAGGCAGGCAGAGCCTGAACGCAGCAGCAGCTGGATTTTGGCAGTGTGGAGTTTCACATGGATTTTGGCAGTGTGGAGTCCCATGTCCTCCCTTTTCCTTGGGATGTGCTTGTTGGCTGTGAAGCTTGCCTGGATTGCCTGTGCCCCACAGTCTCCAGTGATATCCTGGGGCAGTTCTTCTCAGGCTTTAGGTGTGGGTACTTGTAAACGTGCCAGTTTTCACCTGGAGTCCTGGAGCATAGTGCAGTAACTCATGACCTCTTTAGAGGCTTTATTTAATATTTTTTTCTCTTGGTGCTCTTCTTTGAACTCCTCTTGTGTTGTAACAACTTGCTACACCCCTGTTCACCCTCACCTTCCTAGATCCCCAGAGCTGCTTTCTCCACAGCTTTTCCTGCTCCTTTTTTTCTTCTGTCCTGTTGGGTGGCTTCCTTTCCTACCATTAGGCTGCTGCTTTTTCTGAAGTAAGGGATAAAGTGCCCAGGAGTGAAGTCATCCTGGAGAGCCAGGCTTCCAGGGGGTTCGAGCTCCAGCTGTCGCTGTCGAGCGGCCTTGCAAGAGTAGTGTGCCTCCTTCCATTTCTCTCCCTTTGTCTGAACAGCTGCTCTCTCCAGTTTTCAAGTTACTTCATTGTCTTCCCCTCTCTAGTCTTGCTCTCTCTCTCTCAGCAGTCAGGAGCCTGCAGAAGTTTGCCCTTCTCCAAAGTCCTTGCCCCTTGTGGGATTTCACCCACTCTCCCAAGACCAAAATTGCCCCAACCCTTGTGTAACAAAGTGGGCGTTCAGCCCCTTAAGTGCTCCTACAAATCACTTCCCGATGGTGTCTTGTCTCTATAGTTACTCTGTTGTCAAGGCTGTGGGAGTTGTTTTTTTTTTTTTTAACCAGATCTTTTAATCAGCCTGATTTTTTTTTTTTTTTTTTTTTTTTTTTTTTTTTTT